>PVIH01005033.1:54830-130331 GCA_004025045.1 Sigmodon hispidus
CAACTCCAAATATGGTTTGTGCGGAGCTGACTCGCTTGCTTCCGTATGCGTGGCCCTATGGTAGAGGCCCACGTGGCAGTAGCTGAGTGGTGAACCTGGGGTTTAAAGCTGGCTGCACGGGCTGGGAGCGGCTGCTGCGAGGATTTTCAATAAAGGACCTGGTCAATTGCCACGGAAGGATCCTGGTGCCGTGTCTTCTGCTGGTCGGGGTTTGGCGCGGCGCAAGCCCTGACTGAGAAGTATCATCACAAACCTACAAGATCCCTTCAAGGAAGTTAGCTAGATGATGTACAACCCTCCAAAGGTGAGAAGCATCAGATAGTGTGTCGCTTCTGAGACTCAGCCTGTACGGCCAGCTGGAACGGGACTGAACTGCCTCTATTCTCCCTCTAGCACAAGCAGAGGAACTGAGGTCAGCAGCTTAGTCCAAAAAGGCTGCAGTCACAGACTAAATCTGAACATCCCCAGACTCCTACAGGTCCCTTACTGCCTCCTCCCACTGGCCTTCCAGCTCCTGCTCCTCCCTCTTAGATCCCAGATGCCCCTGCCAATCAACAGGCTCCTATTTCCCCAGTTAGGCTATTTCATGCTTCCACACATTTACAATCACACTCCCCTTTGCCAAAAAAAAAAAAAAAAAAAAGTCTATTCTCACCCAGGCCACCTGGCATTCTTTGAAAGAAAGGTCACAAACTAAAAATTCACCCACTCACCAAAGAAAGCCTATAGATGCATTTTTCAGTTCCATGTGGGATTGTAAAAATAAGGAGATTTTATATTAAAAAGCTTTAGATTTCCAATCCTTCCAGAGCAAGCAGAAGATCTAGTAACACTCATCCCACGTCCCCATGTGGCAATCACGGGCTATTGCTGAGGAGCAGCTGCTCTCATTGATGTGAATTTTCCAGTGGGTCATGGGCACTTGTCATCATCTAGCTTCCCCACAGGCCACTGGAGACCTGGCTATGATTGCTATGTTTACCTTAAAGTTTCTGACCTTAAGTGTACTCCTCAGCCCATCAAAAGCACCTGAACATTTAGAATGGTGTACTCCTACACCTGCTTCCAGATCTACTTCTATTCTCTTCAGAGTAATCTGGACAGCCTATGCCTTCAACTGGTCTTCGGCCCACCCACCCTCATCCTCAGTTCATCAAAGCTCAGCTCTTATAAACCTCATGTTCACAAGCTGCCTTTCTGCTGCATGCCCTGTGGACTGTCTTCCTGTCTGGTGAGATCCTTCTGGACACAGATATTTCTGATTGCACCCTCCCCAGTGCCTAGTGCAGAGCCACTCCATCATGGATCTGGGGCTTCTGCCAAAGATGATGATCTATGGTGCCCCATGTTAGAGAAGAGTAACCACAAGGCAGCCTCAGCCCTCCAGGGATGCTTGCAGCCCCACAAGTAAAAGCATTTCTGCAGAAAATGAAGTAACTCCTAATCACAGATCTGCTAATCACTCAAGATCCTTCTAGATGCATGGGGCTATAAAATGCAGGGTGTTATTAATGAAACCATACAGACTAGAAGGCAGTTCTGAACAGCGGCTCTCCTTCCTAACAATGCCTTCTCTGGAACGCTAAACTCCTGCCATTATTCTAAATTCTTCAAGTGCTAGAGAAGTCATGTAGGTTGTTTTCCCGAATAGTCGCTCAACTGACAAGCATTTTCTAATTGACAGAACATTCTAAAAAGATAGATTAAAGTAGGGGGAGAGCTGAATTAAGATGGTGCGATTGCCCACACACAGCAGGAGGCTCAATTGACTGAAACGGAAGATTTTAAAGAGAAGTTATTCCTTGTGTCCCGAGCCCTGTAACTCCTTCCTTGAGAAAATTCAGAGAGGTTCCACCACAGGTAGCTCCCATCCAGATGGATAGCTCTCCTCCCATAACCTCAAGACCAAACTGAAAGGCAGGAGCAGCAACAAAATGGTGACTCACAGTTCAGCAGCTAAAATGCGTCTGAAACATCACAACAGGCTGTGTGCCAAGGGATTTGTACTAACCTATTGGGGATAGTCCCCATTTTTAGGTAAGAGTTTAGAAATGCACCCAAGTTCACATTCCCTGTAATGATAGGGCTAAGGTCAAGCCCATGTTCTCCTAATCTGGGGAGTTCTGTGTTCTTTCCTATCATCAGCCCACCTCCTCTCCTTTAAGGAAATATGGCTTGGAGGGACTGCAGAGTGACTTAGATTGAGAAGTTCCTAAGCCACATGGCCCAGTCCTCTAGTGTGGAGTCTCCCTGTGGGTCACTGTCACACCTGCCCTGATGCCCTTGGAGCTGAAGGCCCTCCAGGTGAGCCTCCACCATCAATCAACCCTCCTTTAGCCCAGGGAGCTGATGGACTCCCCACCAAGGTTCTCAAACCACACGCTTTGAACAGCTAATGAGGCATGCTGGATGGCTACACTGCCTAATGTTTTTCAGATTTCCTGGGGTGAGCTAATGCCACTGATGAGGAAGTATACACTGAGCCGTCCCAAGCACTGATAAGGTGTTAATAAACCTTAGCAAATGCTGATTGGAGCTGGCTTGGGCAGCACAGAGCTGCACTCTCTCTACACAGTCTGGCCAATTAAACTCAGGGAACTTCTCACTTTAGAGGTGATCCCAGGATGGCAGTAGAAGAAATGCATCTCCAGCACCCTCAAGGTGCACACAGGACAGACTACACAAGGGTGTCAAGCTGCAGCTTCACACCAAAGACAGTGTGAGCATGAAACACTTTGCAGACCTCACCTGTAAGGATCAAAGACTTCCAACACCCCCATGACCCAGATAAGCTGTAGACACCGAGTTTACTATAAATGTTATTATACATATACTTATAGATGATATAAAAACTCTTAGGACATAAAGTTTCAAAATAGACGGGAAGCAACAGTAGATTCTGGGTGTCCCCAACCAATGTGTCTGTCACTCAGCTATTTGGGTGTGGGTCCTAGAGCCCTGTGTTGAGGTTTTGTCTTGCCCAGAAGTGCAAGGATGGCACACAATTTGTAAATGCCTGTCTTGGAACACAAAAGCTCAGCTCTTTGCCTCGTGTTAAGTTACAGTCATTCCTATTCTGGGTTTCCCACTAGGGCCAGGCAAAGCCAGAGCTCAGCTAAATCACAGCCATGGGCCTCACATCCTCAGTGACCTCACTGGAGCTCCCTGGGTACAGTAAGTACTCCCGTGGTCTGCCGGGGTTCGCTTCAGAAGAGCCAAATTTATAGGAGAAAAAGGAAAGGGGATGACAGGTAGTACTTTTGAACACCATTGTATTTCAGGTACCGTCTTACAAATTCCTATTGCCTAATTTAAAAACTTTCCTATGTATGCCCTTGTGTCCTCATTCACATATAAGGAAACCGAGGTTCTGGGCAGGAAATGACTTGGCCATGGTCACATGGTTCCTCAATAGCAAAGGTAAAATCCCATCCAGGTCTGGTTGGCAATCAAGTTCAAGCAAGTGCATTCCCATAGCACACTGTGACCAGGCTTATCAGGAGCAATTCCAAGTCAGACAAAGAGAGAATGGAGTTTAATAAGATACAGACCTGAAAAGATGACATGAGCCTAAAAGCTGACAGGACAGTAGGAAGTATGATAAGCTTCCCTTCACAGTCACATAGCCGCTCTGTGCCTTCCTTGGCCGCAAGGGTGGAGTGGCTATGCATATTACCTAGCAAGGCACGGACCACCTGATACCACTCTGGTTCCCGATTATAAAGCACACCCTATATTTTAATTTCAAATGTGTATTTCACTGGTCAACAGATTGAGGCAAATATTCCCACACTGGGCCGTTGCCTAAAGGAGCTAGCAGTTTCAATAAAGGTGAAGAATCTCCTGCCAGGGACAGAGGCTGCTGATGGTGTCACATGCTCTTTCACTTAATTAAAATGAGCTGTGTGGTGAACATCCTAGGGAGGCAGTTTGCTCCAATGGTGTCACCTGAGGACACTGCCATTCCTAAGAAGGAAGATACTCTAACTCCAGTCTAAATGAACCAATGGAGAAGTAGACCACCATTCCTGGGCAAGCATTAATTATTGGTTGGTGCCCTGTAGCTGAAAGGCAGAGGCTATGAGCAGGATTCAGGGAGGAAGCTCCCTTCCTCACATGCTCACCAGTCTGTATCTACTGCTCCCCTCCCCGGGGTTCAGCTGTCCTGTCTCCCATGGCTACAATCAGAAATGTCAATCTACTCTTCATTCCCTTCCCCCATCTTGATATGACCTGTCAAAATCCTAAAGATACCACAAGGAGGAGCAATGCATGTGCACAGCTGGAGAAGGAGCACTTGTAGGAGATAGGGACAGAAACATGAGGATGGAGCGTGGAAATGTTCACATCCCCCAAGGAGAACTGCAGGTGGGAACAAGGATCCACTCATCCCAGCCCGGTTCACAGAACACCTGACCTCCCACCACAGACTTTCCAGGAGAGCACGAGGCCCAGGGTAAGTAGAATTATAAGCAGCCCTGAACTTTGGGGGTTGGGAAGGGCTGTGAACAACAGAGATGTAGTCAAGAATACGTCCATCCCTGGCACAGTGAACAGACAAGAAGCTTCATTAGTAAGACTCTGTTGAATGTTTTCCCATGGGAGAAATAATTGAAGTTATTGAGCAGGAGCATCTAGGCAGCATCTTCAATTCCCGTGGTTCAGAGTGCTCCTTTCTGCCTCTACTGAGGCCTCATGGAAAGGTCACTCATGGTGCATATGACCCCATGGTACAGGTAAGAAGACTGTGGCCACCTGATCCTGATCACGGTGAAACAGAGATGTCCACGAGAAAACCATTGGCCCCTGTGGGTTCTGATATGATGCCTAAGAAGTAAGCTTATAGAAGTAAGACAGGAGTCCAGGAAGGAACTGCAGTAGTAGAATCCACTGGAGAAATCACCTCCCAGAAGGCATACAACCTGGACAGGCAATCTTAAGCCACTGATGTTTATTCATTCTCCCTGCATACCCAGCTTAGTTCCTTTATTTGTCTGGCTCAGAAACATTTTTGGAAGTTCTTTGCTTCTCTGAGATTGGCTATCCAGGGAAGTAGCAGGCATAGGTCTGGAGAGAAGGCACTATATGTTGGCCAAAAATATAATAGAAGCAGAAACCAAAGCAACCACTATACTGGGAACATAGACTGCATGGGCCACACCTTGGATTACTGCTCTTGTACTGAAGAGCCTCTTCCAAAAACCACATCTTCCCCAAGGGAAACTATTTCCTAGGGATATAAGCTGGACAAGCTATAAAGGGCATAGATCCCAGGCCTTTTTCTAGCATCCTTACTCCCTGATACCAGAATTCTTCCATAGGGACCACTTCCATTACTGTCTGTACAAGAATGATATGAAATGGTGTTGAAACTAACTGCTTTCCGAAGATATGAAGAGCATTCACCCACCTTACCCAAACCCTAGAGCCTACAAAGCAAGCATTCTAATCACATAACATGGCAGCGGGAGTGCCCCCGGGCTCCTTGCTCATCTCTGACAGTCTGGCTTTCTCATCCACTCACTTGTGTATAAGTCACCTTTCAGCAAACATTCACTGTCTGTACCAGGCAAAGAACTCAACCCTGTGCACACAGGCTCACAAGAATCCTTCAGTCCCATCTTGACCCTGGGGACCTCAGCAGCTAATGCAGAGAAACCCGTTAAAAGGCCAGTGTCTGCAAAGAATCTAATCATATGAAGCCCTTCCCTAAAGCACACTGCTATGTATGTATTCCTGGAACCCATTTCTAGAACTTTCTCTGCCTTCAAACTTCCAGAAAGCAAGTGAATTAAAAAACTTGAGGTGTCTTCTGGACGTGAAACCCCTGGTTTATCTGCTTCATGTAACTTGTGTGAACATATTGAAGCATTTTGAATGATTTAAAAATTGCTAGAAAAATTGCTGAGACTGCAACTCAAATACAGAACACACACACACACCACCACACCACACCACACCAAACTCAGGGTGGGCCAGCTAAAGCCAACCTGTGCCAAGAGACCATGCAGGACTAGTAGAGAACTGACCTCGACCTGTGAAGAAGAATGGGAACACTCCTAGTGTGGCTCAGCATGTCGGTGCTGCAAAAATGCCCAGAGTTCAAGCGTAACAGCTGGTGGTTTATGGATGTGACCTAGTTCTACCAGAAATGCTGCAAGAGCTTAGCAGCACCCTCACCTTCTCTAAGCTTCACTCCCACCATGAGTCTGGGTGCACTAACCCTCTCAGGTTTATTACAACACAGCAAAAAGATGCTCAAAAACTGCCCATTCAAATAAATGGCCACCAAAAGCAGCCTTTGTCTTTAAGTACAAGCAATGTCTTCACTTTATCCCAAGCCATGTTGCACTAAACCCATAAGCCTCCCTTTTGACTAAATCAAAATTGATAATTTCTTGTTACAAAGTACAACAGACACTTATGAAGTACTAATGAAGATGTACTACCAGAGTGCCAAGAGAGGTGAGGGAAGCCGAAATGATGACCTGGGAGAAGCTCATGAATACTGGAAGAAACCAAAATTTATGGTGGAAGCTGGCCATGGAGCAGAAAGTTCATGCTACCAATCAGGGCGCCCCGCAGATTGAGAGAGGTAGGTCATAAATGGATTCCTAGAAGATGAGTCAACACTGGAGGGAAGGCTGGAGGAAGGAAGGAACCACAAGATGGAGACATCCAGAGGAACGGGATGAGGGTATGTCCCTGGATCATGTGATGCACTGACAGATGGGGAGAAGGTGAAAGGCATGAGCAGTGCTGGAGGAAGCGTAGCCAGCATTTCAAAAGGCTCAGGGAGAAGAGCAGCTCCAGGGTACCTGGGAACCATGGGAGGGTTTATTCAGAGAAATGACGAGGTAACGTTTCTATTTTAGATATTTAAGTTTATGACAGTGTCTAGCCAAGATCCATACCTCAGCCACATTCTCTCTCTCAAAAAAAAAAAAAAATCTATGATGACTTGGACAAAGATGAAAAGAATAAACTAAGATTCATCACTAGCCAATGGAGACGCTTGAACAATTTATAACACCTATGGAAGAAATGAAGATTCATGGAAAAGGCATTGCCTGACCATTTTTTAGGTTTCTAAATTTTTTTTACACAGACATTAACAAGTTTTTCCTCCTTTTAGCTAGAAGAGTTAATAGCTACACTGTCGATTTGTTTTTGTTCTGCTGAGAAAAGAAATACAGGCATGTTTGGGAAAATGTAAATATATTTTAAGTGGTGAAGGTAATTAAAGACAACTATATATATATATATATATGCATATATACACACACACACACATACCGATATCTATTCCAAAACAGCTGGAAAAATAATGGCCTGTAGAAACCAAAGTTACATAAAATATAAAACCAAAAGAAACAGCAAGAAAACAAATATGAAAAAGAAAATGTCAGAAGTAGTATCAAATATATGTCTTAGGATGATACGCATGAATTAAATAAACCCCCAAGCTAAGGCACAGACCAAAGTCAGCTATACACCTACCTGTGGATCCACGACTGAACAACTGTGCTTGAGAGCTGATCCACAGATCCTCATTTGGTCCTATGTGTTCGTGTTTTAGCTATTGCCGTCAGTGCATTCCAAATGAGGTTATATCTCATGCATCAGTCTAGCCCGAGGAGACACTATAGCCCCTTTGCTAGTGTATAAAAACAAGTGACTCACCTTTCCCTACCTCATACAACAGCAGTTTGGAAAAAATACATACCAGCTGCTGTGGGGAAGGGCTTAAAGTTTTTAAATTCTGTTGTATCATCCACATACACCCAAACCACACTATTTGGAAACATCAAGAGAAGAGTAAAATTTTTCCAATAACTTTTATCCAGGTGGTAGCTTTATGAGTCTTCAGAATAAGGAAGAGAGAACAACAATTTTTATTCACATTTCTAGTTTGTAACTTTTTCATAATTAAAAAAATATTTGCTTGTTGAATGGTCTTAGAAGATGACACTAACACTTCCAAATATTTCAATAAGTAAAATAAAGTCTCATTAAAATAATAGTAAAATTCAGAGCATAAGCAAATAAACGGACTGAAACAATGCTCACCTTCAGCATGAGACTGGCAATGGAATGGATTCAGCCTCAAACTCTTAACTCCATACAGCATAGAGAACCATGCTGATTCATACCTGCACACCACTGAGGGTGAGCCTAGCTAGACACTGTATCCTAGAAAGATAGCAATCAGACAGGAACCAATGCCTTCTTCACAAAATGTTCTCTCACTGGCTGTCCACCCCAGCCACAGAGCTTTGTCTTATGGATATGGTAAACAGAGATGATCTCTTCTTGCCTGTGCTGGAACAAATCAAGAGGATAAAGAAAGCTGATGCTTGCCCAGCTCTGCACACAATAAGAGCTCTCAGGTCTGCTCTGAGCTCCAGGTCACAATGTAGTATGTAGTGGTATAAAAAAAGAAAATGGTCCCTATAAGCTCACAAGGAGTGGCATTATTAGAAAATGCAGCCTTCCTGAAGTACATGTGACTTCGTTGGAAAAAGTGTGTCACTGGGTTTTGAGGTCTCAGATACTCAAGTCAGGCCAGTGGCTCACTGTCTCTTCCTACTACCTACAGATCCAGACGTAAAACTCATATCCCTCTCCATCACCATGTCTGCCTGCCAGGCTCCCTGCCATGATGAAGTAAACTTCTGAACTGTAAGTCAGCCCCAATGAAATGTTTTACATTATAAAAGTGTCTGTGGTCATGATGTCTCTTCACAGCAACAGAAACCTTAACTAAGACATGGCACTACTCAAAGTCATCTTGAGCTGAGCCCAGCAGCGAGAAACAATATCACTCAGGACCTGCACAAAGGAGCATACATTCTTGCCAGGCTACCAGCATGAGAACCTTGCTCAAGGAGGGCTGGACAATCAAGTCAGCAGCACATAGTCTCATAAGTGCACCCAGCTCCAACCTCTCCTCGAGACAGCAAGAGGGGATGCAGAGAACATGCCTATTCTGCTGCGGTGCAGAAGTGCCCAAGAAGTCAAGTGTTCAGCCAGCCTGTACATCCATTCCTTGCTAAACCATTATTTTCCTTCAGTCCCAGGAAATCACACCACTTCAGAGAAATGTAAAAGTCATCACAGCTTCATTGTGAAAAAGTCAAAAGCTTTTTGCACTCTGAAGAGCACCAAGAGCAAAGTGGAGTGAGGGGTATTAGAATCTGATCTCCTCTCCTGGAGCAAACAAGGATGGGGCTCTGTCTGCCTTCAAGTGAGTTAAGTAAAGGGCAAATGTGTGAATGTTGAAAGGAGGGTGGGGGAGTGAACATTCTTATGTGAATGAATGAATGAATGAATGAAGTGCATAAATATGTGAATGACTGTGGGGAACAAGTGAAGAACTAGGACTGCACTGTGTGTGGCATGAATGTCAGAACGCTTTAGTCTTTGTCTGTCTGTGGGAAGACGCAGGTACAGAGACCACTGGCTCAGCTCACCACCATGGTCACCACAAAAGGTTTCTATCATGTTCCCACTCTGTCCAGCCACTCAGACCCAGAAGCAGCAACTGTAAATTGTCATGGGCTGTATTAAACCACACAAGAATTCATATGCTGGAGTCTTAACCCCTGGTGTCTTGGACGACATAGTCTAATTAGAGTCTTCTCCTTTTTTCATACTTTTCTACTTTTAACATTTTATTAGCATGTATTTGTTGTTGACAATGATGTTTCAGCAGGTCATTTTCCTATAAATATGTCATGTGCTTTGACCATACTCCCCCATTACCCTTTTTATTTCCCTCTCAAGCTCCAGCAAGTCTCTCTCCTCTTCCTAGACAGCCCCATTCTTCCCTCTCATCTGAAAAGAACATCAATACTTGTCTTTGTCATCAGCTAGGTCAGTTCACATAATGTGATGATCACCAGTTCAACCCACTTTTCTGCGAAGTCATATTTTTGTGGATCTTTTGGGCAAGTAACTGCCCATTGCATATCCACACAACATTTTCTTCTCTGTTTATTTGTGGAATGAATATCAGGATGATTCCACAACTAGAGCAAAGTAAAAGCACTGCAGTAAACACAGATGTGGAGTATGGGTCTCTCCATGGATGCTAGCCTAGATTCCCTCAAAGTGGTTCCCAGGAATGAGGTGGCCAGATCATGCACTATCCCTGCTTTTAGGTCCTTCAGGAATGGATGTAGGAATGTAACAGAAATGATCAAGTTAAACTGAGGACTCAAGGTTGGAACTTATTCCATTTGGACTGTCTTTCAGAATGGATTGGGCTTGAAACACATAGGGAGAGGCAGAAGTCGAGATGATTTTTCAAAAATTGAAGTTAAGTACTAGTTGCCAGCAGAGGCCTGAGAGATATACCATTTAGACTCTTATACAGAAACAATGCTACATCATCCAATTTTGGACTTCTAGCCTGCATAACAAACACTAAGTTTCTGCTGCACAAAGCATCTCATTTGTGATGTTGTCTAACATCATCCTTAGTAAAAGACCATGGACTACTAAGGTGACCAGATGCATGACCAGATATAGCTAATGGTATCACATACCCCCAAACACAGACAACTTGTTTGGAAGCCAGTTCCCAAGGTGGAGATGGTGGTTTTTTGCACATGGGAGAGACACACACATACATACCAGGTGCCGCACAAGAGTTTATTGTAGGAAGTTTGGATAGCTAGAGAAGAGAGGGAGACAGACAGACAGACAGACAGAGACAGAGAGGGGGAGGGAGGGAGGGAAGAAAGGAAGGGGGATCCGCTGCCACATGTTGTTTCTTTTTAAGAGGGCAGGTGGGCACAGATCTACATAGCCATGCCTGGGGTCGCGCTCTGCACCACATGACATGCACCACGCGGAGTGTCTGGAACATACTCACAGGAGACAGATAACTGGAAGCTCCCCAGAAGAAGTACAGTGGACTTTTCTGTTCACAGACAAATAAAGAAAACAGGCCTGGTGTGTATTAATTAGCTTCTGCCCTGGACTTTTGGGCCTAGCCCAGAGGTTTGACTGGCAATCCAGCAGTCGGGCAGTCTGACAGAGACACACAAACGTTTATATTAATTTTATGCTGATTGGGACCAGGTATATATCTTGCTAACACTTTACCCTTAAAATAATGATTCTTATCTTGCTCAGTCATATGGCTCGATACCTTTTCTTAGGGCAGCATTTCAGCTTCTTTTCTCTGCTTCTGCTGGCAACTCATCAGGCTCTCTCTGGCATCTCTACTCTGTTCTTCCAGTTCCTAGAGTTTTCTTACTCTGGTATCTCTACCCACACTTCCTGTCTGCCTTCTGCCAATCAGCTTTTTCATTAAACTAACAGGCAGAACAATTATTTGCAATGTAATAACATAATCCCACTACACTGGTGAGTCAAGTTAGCACGGTAGCTACCAGAAAAACTTAAAGGATGAATTGTTTCTTTTCAGAGATTCAGTGGTGGAAGAGATGGACAAGTCTATCATGGTGAGGAGGATGTATACAAACAGTGTTCAAAAGTACAACAGCTAGGAAGCATGGGAAATGGCAGTAAGGGAAAGGACCAGGGCAAGATGCAGCCCCAAGGATATGTCCTGAATGTCATACTTCCTCCAAGCAGGCACAAGCCATTACTTCCACCAGACCCCACTGACGCCCTCATGATATTAGCCCATCAGTAAGAAATGAATCCATTGGAGTTACAACTGAATTATACCGTCTTCATGGTCACAGTGACCCTGGAAACACTCAGACAGACATACCCAGAGGTACACATTACTAAGTAGGTGCTTCTCAACCCAAACAAGCTGACAACCAAGAGGCACCATCATGACATATAATGGGAGAATGTCAAAGGAACCAGAATGTAAAGGATGCCATGGAACATCAGTGAATGTCCCAGCCTTATTCACATGTCATAAGTTCTGGTGTCTTTCCCTCTCCTACAGAACCAAAACTCCTGTGTGTATCTCTAGTTTCTGCCCTAGGCCAGGCAACAAGTATGTGTCTAATGAGGCAGTGAATGATGGAAGAAATCAAGGAGAGACTTGTGAAAAATAAAACATCACAATGCCAAGGGAAGGCTCAACTTCTTTTTTATCATATTATTAGGCACTGCAAGCTGGATGAAGGGTGACACTGGGTAGTATGCAGATAAATATTTTCAACTGTTATAGTCTTCTATTAGTTAATTCTACCTGGGAAAATATTCATTGCCAGTGTATCCAATCTATGATTTCATGTTTCTGGGGAGGAGGCTAAAATAAAAAGAAAAAAAATCCCCAATCCCACTACTTAGAGAGTGAAAGCAAGAGAATCAGGAGTTCAAGGTCAGTGTCAGCTATGTAGTAAGTACAAGTCTGGTATGCAGACTTGATGAAAATATAGTGGGGGGGGGTCTGTGACTTGTGTTTCCCTGGTGTTGAAGGAGGGTGTCTCTCCCTATTCTGATGTGTCCTCACCTGTGTGCTCCATGTAGTTCTCTGAGGATATGTACTAGGAGTATAGGAGAAGCAGACAACTCATGAGTGAGAAAAAAAGAAACCAGCATGAGACCTTGCCCCTTAAATGCACAAAGTTTCGCCATCTGAGGACCAAACAGGACTCCAACAACATGTTTAAAAGATCTTCAGAAGATGACATCTCTCCCCAGCCAGGCTTGGCCCTGATCACCCTCAGGCATCTCCGAGGAAAAGCCCAGGGGTCGATCTCCAAGTTCATGGTGGGAAAGGGGTTCTGATGACACAGCCCATGCTTCTCAAAGGCTAAGGGACAGTGGCAGGTCTAGCGACATGTTTAGCAAAGCTCTGAAGGAGTTTTAGGGGACAACACAACCTGTCTGTTCTGGCCTGGGCCTTCTGCTTCCTTCTAGTCTCCTGATAAAATACACAACTGCTTCTTCACTGCAAAGACCCAAAAGTGTAAACTTTGTAAGTAGGAAATGCCCTCCTATAGAGATGCAGCATCTGGCTACCTGGGCACAGATGTGAGAAGCATACATATTCATACCTGCAGTAACTCTCATGCTTGGATCCCTCACACCTCTCTATTGTCCCTGTCCTATAAATCAGGAAATCATGCTTTTTCCCTTAAAAACCATCATGTTCTTCAAATACTCATGTCACATTCTCTGAGACATGGGATCAATGTAGAAGCACTGAACATAGTCTTCAACACTGTCTTCCGCAGTATTCACCAGTTCAAGACCCATGGTGAGCTGGGAACAGGAGAAAGCATAAAGGTTCAAGAGAATGAGGCCATATTCAATCTCTGCCTTGCCACACAGAGCTGGGCACCCTGGCCTTGTAATTTAATCCATGAGCACTGCATGAGGATCCAGGAAAGCAACTCTCACTGGGAGAGACTGGGAGCATGCTTAGATCTATCTCTATGCTCAGATATACACCAACTCAGTTCTGGACCCAGGCTCAACAAATACAGAGAAGTGTCCAGAATGTAGCTGTCCCAGACAATACAACCCCACCAGGAAACAGGTGTCAATTTAGCAGTTCAATTGATCTCATTAAGGGAAGGACTTCCTCCTTGGATTCGGCACACCTGCTTCAGATTTTGGAACAAAGAGTGGGAATGCACCCTGAAACTTCCTGGCCACCCCATCTTCAACCTCAGTAATGTCAGGCAGAGAATAAAAAGCTGTCTGGAGCCACTTGCTGAAGTACTTGGTGCCATGCTAGCAGATGGAATGTGGGGACTGATTACCCTTGAACACAGTTCTAGGAAGGAACATTTCAAGTGGATTTCATCATTTCCAAGAGGTTCAATAAAACTCCTGGCCATGAAGACAAAATCTACCTGAAACTCTCTAGGGCTCAGTACTGCCCTCTCTTTTCCTGAAGGACATCAAAGCTCAGTCATTTACGGGCATGGGGCACTGGTCTAGAAGGAAGGAGTAAGACATCCATCAAACCAGAAAGAAATAAAGATGCCATGGCCTACTTTGTAGCTGGCTATCTCAAGCAAAACTTCATAAAGTGGGAGAAAAAGACAGTCCAGAAGTTACATCCTGGTGCCAACCACAGATGGCCCTGACCAAGTCACTCAGCCTGTCTGAGCCTGTGTCTCCCTCTAACCTGTTAAAAGGCACCTTTACCATGGATCTGCTACTTGAAGCTGCTAATGTTAAGAGGTAGAAAAATACCTCACACTTGTCAGGCTCTTGACAAATGGGTCACCTCCTCCCTGACCTAACAGTAATGGTGAATTATCTCCAACTCTTTCTGAAGTGTGTGTCCCTTCCTTTCTGTAACCTGGAGGGTCTCCCTGGCAGTGCATACCATGGCCAGGACAATGAGAGACAGCCAGCAAAGGCATTTGAAAGGACCAGCAGGAGAGTATTAAGAATCTCAAAGAGCAGCACAAAAATGTCCACGTGAAAAGACACAACCAGCAAGGGCAAAGGGTGAAAGGGGGCAAGAGAAGCAACACGGAGACTGGGCTGGACGGGACTGCTCGATGATTGTTGGCAGGATGGCACACACAGCCGATTGAAGGGTGTCTAAGAAGCAAACTCTGAGACAATGACTTGGGTATAGGATTCATTTGTGGGGCAATTATACAGCTGGTAGGGAGTAGGCAGGTGGTCCAGCAAGGGGAAGGGAGGTAGCAATGAAACACACAGAGGCGACTGCAGCTTCCTTCAACAGGAAAACAAATATTATAATACATGGTCAGGCAGAGAACAGGGATGGTTCATTTATAATCCACCTTCATTCTTTGAACAGTGGCTGTTCCAGGTTTTGCTAATTTTCCAATAGTTTGGCCTGCAGGGTCAGACAGAACTGAGGTTTGGGAACATTGATGGGATGTGAGGACCAGGCACTGCTAGGGTCTTGAGCCATCAGCATTCAGTGAGAGAATGGGGCTGGATGGCACATCTTCTAACGAATGCTATGTGAAATGCTCTGACAAGAGCAACTCAGGGGAGAAAGGGTTTATCTGGCTCACAGTTTCAGGTCTGTCACTGTAGAAAGTCATACTAAAACATTCTTGGACAGATGATCACATTGTGTCTATAACCAAGATGCAGAAATGCATTGTGCTAGTGCCCAGCTCAACTGCCCCATCGTCATACACTCTGGGATCAGCTAACTAAGGAATGGTACTGCCCCTAAGTAGACAAGTCTTCCCGCCTCAATTGTTATAAACTGGATGATCTTCCACAAACATGTCAAGAGGCCCGTCTCCAAGGTGATGTTACCCTTTGTCAAATTAACAATTAACACTAAACACACATAGAGTTGAAACAGTAAGTACAAATAACTGACTCAAAGAGTTCTGCTTAAAGGAAAGGCCAGAAATGGGATTCAAGAAAGGAACTGTAAAGATAGCAAGTCAAAGTATTAGAGCATACCAGCAAAGTTATGCAAAGACACAAAGCATTAGAGCATGTTCCAGATCCACTCAAGAGTTCCTCTACTGCAGTATGAGACAGGGACTGGTTTCCAGAATCCTTTGGAGGCAGCACAATGGTGTTCATGCAGAAAACTGGGGCATAAGAGACTAGAGGCTACTAGTGATAGAAGCCAGTGAGCTTAACAATGGAGACATGAATCAGCTGTCTTCATTGTTCCTATTCCCTTGGTTAATTAAAAGGCCAAGTATTTGTATTTATAATGGCTTCATTCAGAGCCACCAAAACTTGGGAGCTGGCCAATGTCCTTCAATAGGTGAACAGACAGACTGTGGTACATCCAGATTATAGAATAGTATTCAGTACTAAATGAAATGAACTGTCACGCCACAAAATGACACAGTGGCATAGGAAATGCTTCTGTTGAACAAAAGAGGCCAATCTGGAAGCCATAAACCATATGATTACTGTAGATGGCAATCTAGAAAATGCAAAACTCTGCAGACAGTCTAAAACCATGGTTACCCAGGGTTTAGGGAGGTAGAGGAATGACCAGAAAGATGCATTTTTAAGACAGTGAAACAACTATGATGATAACTGTAATGGAAGACACATGGCAATGTACATTTATTTGTGCCCATAGAATGGACACACAAGATTGACCCTCATGTAGAGCATACACTCAATGTCTAATGACGCATCGATAAGGGGCAATTCCATTTGCCTCACTGATGAAACAAGGATAAACAAGGTAACACAAGGATACATGGGTCTCTCTGTGTTCTCTTCTTCCCATTTCTGCACACCTGAAATTGTTCCAAAAGCAAATCCACTTACTTTTAAAGCATTTTTTAAAAGAAAAATAGAAAACATTACATAGAGAAACATTATGGAGATCTCAGTAGAGGAAACACATGGTATAAAATGGCCAGGTGAATGCAGTGGAACTGTCAAGGAGCAACACTAAGGACCATATATGATCATCAAGCAGGGAATAGGGGATGGACCCAGAGGCCAGCTGCAGCCTAGCTGTGCCCTGGCTGATTCTTCTCCAGTCACTTTCAAGTACCAAATGTAGGAGGTGGACGTAGCCAAGGTCAAGGTTCCCTAGTGAAGCATGCTTCCTCAGATGTCCCTCCTCTTCCTCCACACCAACTCACCTGGGTCATCATGACAGGTTCTAACCAGTCCCCATTGCTAGTGTTTCTAATCCAAGGCCTCTGGCCCCTTCACCATCTCTTCTGGTGTTATTGCCTACAGGATGAAATGCTGGCACCTACACATGACACAAAGAAACCCATTCATCACACAAGCCTTCCCACCTCTACCCTCCCCCTGACCTCCTGCCATGAGTTCTTTCCTACCCAGGCTCTGTGCGTGTTATTACTCTGCTCACACTTTCCTGCCTTCTCTGCTGACAGCCAGTGCCAACACAACCTTCTGCAGGGCAGATAAAATGCAATCAAGCTCTCACAGTTCTGGGTTCCTGTCTCTGTTCCTGCACTAATGATGGGACACTGGGCCGATTCACCTGCCTCTCTGCTCCACTAGACCAGGAATGTAGAGAATAAGAGATGCCATACTGTTGTCCTGTCACCACACCTAACACCAAGCTAAATACCTAGTGGGCACTCAGCAACATTTGTGAAGTGACTGAGCAAAAGGGCAAATATAAGTGGATTCAAATGTCACCTCACCCAGCTGCCAGCTGAACTTCAAATTGCAAACAGCATTTTCCTCTTTCCTTTAACACTATATTTTCATGCAGTCATTTCTAACGTATCTCTTGTTGGGAGCAGCTCTCTCTGAGAACAGCACATGGGACTGTCATAGGGAGTGAGAGACAGCAAGGAGAATTTCCCTTGAGTGTGCTTATGTTGCCCCATCAATACCATAAGGCACATTCTGTGAGGAGATAGAACACACAGGTGCTTTATGGTGCTGCACAGTGTTCTGCGGTCAGGTAGAACACACAGGTGCTTTATGGTGTTGCACGGTGTTCTGCGGTCAGGTAGAACACACAGGTGCTTTATGGTGTTGCACAGTGTTCTGCGGTCAGGTAGAACACACAGGTGCTTTATGGTGCTGCACAGTGTTCTGCGGTCAGGTAGAACACACAGGTGCTTTATGGTGCTGAGCACAGTGTTCTGCAGTCAGGTAGAACACACAGGTGCTTAATGGTGTTGCACAGTGTTCTGCAATCAGGTAGAACACACAGGTGTTTTATGGTGCTGCACAGTGTTCTGCAGTCAGGTAGAACACACAGGTGCTTTGTGGTGTTGCACAGTGTTCTGTGGTCAGGTAGAACACACAGGTGCTTTATGGTGCTGCACAGTGTTCTGTGGTCAGGTAGAACACACAGGTGTTTTGCAACACTGAGGCACAGTAAGTGACCTATGAAATACAGAGGCACAGTGGACGATTTGCACAGTGCTAAGACACAGTAGGTATTTTGCACAGTGATTAAGCACAGTAGGTGTTTGCATAGTGCTGAAGCCCAGGAAACATTTGCACAGTGCCACGGTGCAGTAGGGTTTGAACAATGCTGAGTCTCAGTAGCAGCTTGTACAGTGCTGAGGCATAGTAGTTGTTTTGCATAGTGCTGAAGCACAGTAGGTGGTTTGCACAGGGCTGAGTCTCAGAAACAGTTTGTACAGTGTTGAGACATAGTAGTGCTCAGCTTCTACCTGTTCACTCTCTTTCTCTCTTCCTATCAAGAGTGTGTTCCTTAGATCTTTCTTTCAGATCAGACATTACCCCAAATGGTAAGGACAGCTACAGCTTATATTGCTTTTCCAAATGACAGTGAAAGGCCATTCTCCCTCCATACCCAGTCCCTTGGCTATTCTGAGAAATGAAGGTGCTGTCACTAAATCATGGGGAATATAAGTTATGTCATTATCCTTGTCCCTGGGAAGAAGATGATAAATCTGCCACCATTAGCTTCAGGAACCCAGTCACCTTGGGCAGCACCACCAATGACTTGCTGGGAGCAAGCATCTGGTGAGCATCTGTCTACCTGAGTTCACTCCAGCACAGACCTCACTGCGGTTTAGCCCCTACTGATATGCTTCTGCATTTCTAACACTATCCCAGTATTACAAAGTTCCCAGGTGTGCTCAGCCAACAATGCCAAGAAGTGGTCCTGTTGCTCATCTCTGAATCTAGAGCCCTGTTGTTCAATGTCCTCAGTACCCCATGAAGTCAGGCCCTGGCATGGCCAAAAAGATAAGTGCTGAATGCTTCCAAGTGCCCACTGGACACGCAGAGCTATGGGGGATGGAGATGTGATATCATGTAATCAGGTACAACATGAAGGAAAGAAGACTCTCAATACTAGACACACACAAGTCAAAGCACGGAAAAGAGAATCCTTATTTAGTGTTGCTAGCATGTAAAGTGATGCAGCCAGAATGGAACTCAACATAGAGGTTCTGCAAAAGGCTAGAACTAGAACTTCCATGTGACCCATATGTACCATTCTTGAACACGCACCCCTAGAAGACTCTGTCTCCCACTAAAGATACATTTGCTTGTCTATGTTGATAGTTGCACTATTCACATTAGCCAGAAAATGGCATCAGCCTAGATGCCCATCAAATAAATAAATAAATAAATAAAGCAAATGTGGGTAAATGGTAATGGGATGTTATTCAGCTGGGGAAAAAAATGTTACAGAATTTGCCAGAAAATGAACAGAAATGGAAAAAATTACAAAGCAAAGTAACCTGGACCCAGAAAAATATTGCTACATTTTTCTCTGTCATATGCAAATTCTAGGTATAAATAATTAAAACAGTATGATAAACTTGCATGTAAAGGCCAGGAAGATAGAGAAGGCCTGAAAGTAAAAGATGGAATGGGAGAAAGACCTTAAGGAATAATAGTATAACATAAATAGTATTATGGTGAAGTGAGAATGGTGGACACAATGTGTTGAGTGGAAATGATGTGGGAGAGTACGACACAGACATGGGAGGAAGCTGAAAGGGCCATATGAAAACCTACTAGCTTATAAGCTTACCAGAAAACCTTTAAATGGCAGTACCCTATATGTTGGGACAGTGTTCCTCCCAGAAAACATAAGTATTAAACAAATATTCCAATGTCTGATGTAATCCATCTCCATACAAGTTGTTGATCAGGGAGTCCAAGAGGTTCTTTCCTAAATAATACAGGCTGCTCTTGGTTACCCACTGCAGACTGATGGTAATAACCTACTGATAAAGACACATTTTTGTCAAGGACATGGAAGAAACTCAGTCTGGAATGGAACGGAAGTTTCCTCCCCTTTCACTAGCTTTCATAGTTCAAGAAGGTCCTATAAAGATGACTGGGGAGAAAAGTCATCAACCGTATTATCCAAATATGAACCCTATGAGCTACAATAACAGCTGGTATGGCAAGATATGCCCATTGGTGCAATAAAGGTATTAATGTTATGGTAATAACCAACAGCTGTCTGATTGTATCAGAGACTCACTCCATATACCAGTTACTATTACTGTGGTCAAAAGCTGGTGTCTGGAGCAAGCATACACATAGAAAGGAACCCATTACTATTTATTGTTTTGCTAAATGGACTTGTTCTTAAACTGCTTTGTTTTCATGAACATTAGAACATGTCTGGACATGGTCTCAAAATGTTCTAAATACTGAGGTTTACATTCATGCATTAGCATTACTCTTGCTCTTCATCAGAAAAACTTATTTAAACATATGGTAGCTAATGCAGAAACTCATAATCTATCAAGGTGCTGATAATAAGAGATGATGATGTACTCAGTCCTAAATGCCTGATCGGTACCACTCCCTACAGAGCCTAGGCAACATCATGGGGAGAAGGCAGAAAGAACAGATAAGGCAAGAAAGGTTTGTTGAACAGGACATCTTCTGCGTGTGACATAGCCACTGCACAATGAATGTAGTTTCTGGCCCATCTAGACCCAAGTCTGGAGGAACCTTTCCCACCAAGTCCCACAGCCACCACTTTTAAAATAATTACTCATACATTTATATCGATTACAGCTGACTGTTCTATAGCTTAGGCTTATTATTTACTAACTCCTATACTTCAAGTTAACCTATATTTCTATTTATGTTTAGCCATGAAGCTTGGTACCTTTTTGCTCAGTGCATCCTTCTCATCCCGCGTCATCTGTGTCTGGCTGTCATCTGCTGCTCCTCTCTTCCACGTCCCAGCATTCTCCTAGTCTGGTTGCCCCGCCTCTACTTTCTGCCTAGCGACTTGACCAATCAGCATTTTAGTAAACCAATAAGAATAACAAATATTTACAGTGTACAAAAGTAGTCAAACAGCACATGAACTCACTGAAGATATGGATACATGGACAAGACGTGCCTCAACATTTTATCATGGAATGGAAAATGTCTGTGAAGCCTCATCATTCCCCAAAGCATTATTAACAGCTAATAGGGGCTTGGGGAAGGGCCATTACTTCCTCAGGGCTGTAACCATTGCTAAATTGCCAATGTTCCAGTAAACAGCCTTCTGACCACACGTATATGTAATCCTAATTAAACTCAGTGAGTCACACATTTAAAAAAAAAAAAAAGATATGAAAGGAAAAGCTGGAAAACAAAGAAGAATTTTGACAGGAGAAGGAAGGAGTATGAAAAAAGGTAAGCAAAGGTAAAAGAATAACAAAAATTCATTATATAGCTATCTTAAATTGTCAAAACATAAATACATAATGTTTTTGACTTATTTGCAAATGGGTATACATGTGAAGGTCATCTGCCAAGCCCCCTTTGCACCTATGGTATCACTGAATGTACAAGCAAACAAATTTGAAACTGGAACTCCTATCTCTATCTCCATAGATAAAGAAAGTGAGACAGCAAGCCAGATAAAGTCTCCGCACGGGCACGGATGAAATCCCACTTCTAGCTGAGGAGCTATCGGTATTCCATAGGTACCAGAAGAAGAAGAGTTCGTTTTCTTTAAGGGCAGGCCCACACCCAAGAAAATGTGGGCAACACAAATTGGACCTGATGTTGGGGGAGGGGGGACAGACAGACACAGAAAGACAGAGTAATACAGAGAGACAAGGGGTATATGAAGCTGACTAGGTAAGAAGATAGGCATGTGGTCTGTAAGGAGGTGAGGTAAATATGATCAAAACCCACTATATAAAATTTTCAGTACCAGAGTCCACAATGAAGTGGGGTCAAGGGCAGGAATTAACAACCACAGTCCTCTGAAGGTTCTGCAGTGTCCACAGGTAGTTACAAAAACAGGTGTACAGGGGTGTATGTGTGTGTGTGTGTGTGTGTGTGTGTGTGTGTGTGTGTGTGGTCTCTAACCCCAACTAGAAAATCCTGTTAGGAGACAGGCAAGGTCATTTCTGTCTTTTTTTCCTTTTACTGGCCACTTCCTGGGTATCTCAAGTGAACAAATAACATTTCCATTTATACCACGGTAGTAGCTCAAGACTCATGCTCCCAGGCTTTCTATCCACAGGCCCTCCCGGCATCACAGAGCTAGCAGTCCAGCTGAGGCGGGCAGCACTGAGAGTCAGTTCTCACTTGCCTTCCACACGCTCAGCTCACCGACACCCACCTCTCACCCATCTGGACAACTGACACCACATGAAAAGGCAACTCTGCTCATCACGTTCTAGGTGTGCTGGCAGGCAGTGCAGTCTGCAGTCACCGTCCAGGCCATGGAGAGGAGCCTTCCTCACCCCACCCCACCGCCCTTCTATTCATGCAGGGCACGTACTGTGCAAAGTGCAGAAGGAGCGACTGTCTGCCAAGGCCCTGACACTGGCTGCCTCTGTCCTCACCAACAACCACGGACTGTTCCAGCCCCACCAACACTTCCGTAGCTTTGTCTTCATTAAAAGGCGCAATCTTGCTCCATCAATTACTGAAGCACCTCCTCTCCCACAGTTCCTAAATTTCCCTAGAGCCAAATGTAAAGTATATACAATTGCACAGCACACAGTTTGATAAAAGAAGGCTTACATCTTTAATAATTCTCAATGAAAGAACATCCTGTGAAGAAATTGCTTAATTAAAAGACAACAATGGAATAGAAAGCAAATAAAAAGAAAGAGACAGGGAGAGAGAGATCACACGTGTTAATGCAAAACCAAATAAATATCCTCCACTTGAGATCCCTTAAACACTTTCTTAGAAGCCGGATTTACTTGCTCAGCATTCAAATGAATTCTATCTTTAAACATGCTTGAGAAATGAGCAACTGTTGACTAATTTTGTATCTCTGTGCTTAAAGAATGAAGGATGAGGCCAAGACAGTGGGGGTTGCTGTTCTAGATCCAAAGATTCGGGAGGGATCCCGGCTTGGACAGCCACTCCTAGAACAAGGAGGAGGATCTGCTTCTGGAGAGAGTATTTTTTCCTAGTTGTGCTGTTGGTTTTGCTCATGAGAAGAGATACACACTACCAAGGCCACACAAAGGTTTATTGAAGAGAATTCCCAGGCGGGTACAGGAACAAAAGCAGGACAGAAGGACATAAGAAGAGAGAGACCAAAAGGTGGTGTCTCTTTTTAAGAGAAGAGGTGTGTATGGGCTTACTCAGCCACGCCCGGAGGCGTGCCTCCATACAAGGAGGCACCAGAGCCATGGAATGCCTAGAATACTTACATCTCACTGTTTTGTTTATTATAAAAAGAAAACCAAGTTTATGTGGGGGGGACAGGGGGAAAGCGATCTAGGATGTTGGATTTCAAGGCTACTTCAAGTTGTCTGAAGGGCAAAGTTTGTTTTCAGGGAACTGTATTTTTGACGGTTGGTCTATTGGATTCTGCGGGTCATTTTTCTGCAGTCTGGATGAGCCTAAGCCATGAAATAGTAAACTTTGATTTTCTGGAGCTTGAAAAGAAAATTATGAGTTAGTAAGATAACTTTGAGAAGTGATATATAATATACTGAGTGTACTCTGCTAGGTCTGGGGATGGAAAAAAGGTTAAAATGGCTTTTGGTTCTTCTCTTTTGGTCCTGGGGAGGGGGTGGGCAATGGTCTGTTTTACCTGTTTTGACTCTGTTTCTTTTGGTCATGGGGAGGGGGTAGCAAATGGTTTGTTTTACCTGTATTGACTCTGAAAATGGCTCTTGGGTTTTGTTTTCATTTTCCAGAAGCAGCAGCTGGAGGGTGGAAGTGGGGAGAGGTAAGCCAGAATACCTTGAAGCAGTTTGTTGGTCTTCATCTTAGAAGCACACTGGAATGGAAAACTCAGAGATGGGGGATTTTAGAGAAATGTTTTATACTTGGTGGTCCACCTGGGACACTGGAAGACTGGAACTGACAGGTTTAAGCAGATAGCAAGGTGAATAGAGGCGGCTAGAGCAGTTGGCAGAGTCTGAACTCAGGCGAAAAGTGACTAAAAGTTAGGGGTATGGGGCAGGTTTGCTTGACCAAAAATGAGTGAGTGATAGTAAACAGTCTGAAAACATAATTAGGTGGCAGTGTCTGATGAGGCCGAAATTATTTGCTTTTTATCCTGACAATGGAGAGGCTAGAAAGAGAGGTGAGACCCCAAAGCTCCTGCCTGCAGGACTGAGTATGCGGCTTTCAGTGTCCATGAGGAGATGGACCCTGATAACATTGTAACTACTCAAGGCCCCCTCTTTACAATGAGGGTGGTCAGCTTAGGAAAGCCTTAGCAGTGCCAATTGCCCACGGCCAGACCTTACATCAGTTGGGAGTGATTTCTGTGTAATGTCTCCTTGCCACGTGGGGCTGGGGACACTCACTTAGACCAGTATTTTCTTAATGGAGTCCTGGACAAGGCCTGAACTTGCCTCTGTGAGGCTAGGCAAGAGCAAGGCAGTAGCTGGCCAGACAACTTTTGCCAGCAGGCAGTATCTCTCCTGTGATATACTTTAAAGCCAACTTTTGCCTGTGGAGTCTGCCTGAGGTCTCCTCTCAAGGTCTAAGTTTTAGCTCCAATGTTAGGGTGAAAAAAAAAAAAAAAACAGATCAAGCACTCAGGGATCTAGTATACTATGAGTGCATTTAAATGTGAGGCATTTAAAAGCCCGATAAATTTTATCTGTATGAGTTTTTCCTGTTTTTAAACTCGCCTTTACTCTATAGCCTAATTTTTATTTATCTGAGAAAGTTTTGACAGAAGAAACAAAGAGCAAACTTTTATTATATTATTTATGGCAGTTGCTTTTTGTAGAGGGAAAACTGGATTCATGTGGCCAAAAACAGAAGAACAGAAAGCCAGAAGGAAAAGTTGAGAGTTGAGATATGAAAAGAAACAGGAAAACTCTTAAGAACAGAGAGCTGGAGAGGTTCAGAGCTGAAGTATGAAAAAAGAGAAAAAGATAGGAGAAACCCTTTCTATCTGCCCATGCATTGGTCAAAGTTAGCTCCCGTGAAATATCGGATTTGGTGAGCCGTTAGGCAGCTATTTTGAGTAATCTAGGGGGTAATTAGGCTATTTTTTGTGTAAAAAACAGATAAGCTTGGTGGTATTTAAATAAGGCAAAAGGCTAAATGGTTTTAACATCTCCACCACGTACCCTAAGGGTGAGATGAAGATGGAGGTATGCTTTCTGGCTTATTCCCCATTCTCGAGACCTAAGGGGGATACGGAATTCAGTAAGCCTAGGTCGTCACCCGGCAGACCGATTCTGCAGAGAAGTGGGCCCATGCTGAACTCTTTCGTCAACCATCAGCGTGGACCACTTGGACAATGCCCCAAATTACGCAGATCCCTGAGTTCTCATCAGAACAAAGGGAGAGCTCCAGGAAAATACACCCACTTATAACCGGTAATGTGGGCCCGTCAGCCCAGTACCGCGTGCCTGCAACCTCCACAGTGTCACCAGCAGAAAAACGCCCACGAAAGATGCTAGTGCAAGTCCCTGCAGGGGCAAGTCCATAGACAGAACATACTATTGGGAAAAGCCAGGAATGTGTGTTTGTCTGAGGGGGGCACTTAACAATCAAATCCACTGATGTTTGAATATCGCAGTGGCTGGGCAGGTAGAAGGTGATCTTGCAGTGAACTTCAGATCAGGTTCTCCTAGATTATGTGCTCAGGAGAGAGCCTATCCGAGTCAAGGCACCAATGTTGGTTTTGCATGTGAGAAGACATACACACTACCAAGGCCACACAAGAATTTATTTAAGAAAATTCCCAGGCAGGTACAGAAACAAAAGCAGGACAGAAGGAGATAAGAAGAGAGAGACCAAAATGTGGTATCTCCTTTTAAGAGAAGAGGTATGCATGGGTTTACGCAGTCACGCCCGGGGATGTGCCTCCCTATGAGGTGCATCTCACCAGAGCCATGTTGGCTCAACCACGTGGAATGCCAAAATACTTACAAGTGCAATCAAATACAACCAGAAGTCCCAAAGCTCTGAGGCATAAAGAATTGACAGTATAAAAAAAGTATGCAGAACCGAGAGGAACCACAGAGCTAAATAATGACATCAAAGCAATGACATCATGTTTTCTTTCTATATCTGATACTTCACACTTGAAGACTCTGAATTCCAGAAACAACAAAAGTTCAAAGCATGTGGAGAGGCACCAGTGAAAGCCTGTTCCCTCCATCACTAGCTCCAAAAAAGGCCAGCCAAAATAACAGGCTTGCACACAAGAATCACTTTGCTCTGGTGTCTAGCCAGACACTGCAGGGCAGGGTGGCTTCACCTCACTCATATTCACAAAGCCCAAGTCAGAAAACCAGAATTTCCACTTCCAACATGCTGAAATAGGGTCTCCATTGCTCATGCTGAGAAGTATCTAAAATGTCCTCATGAGAACATTCATCTCTACCCAAAAACAAAGGGACCACATGGACATACACACACTCACACCACAGCCCTGTGGGAAGTATCTGTGATGACAACCTTGGAGAACCAAAACTCCCAAACATGTCCCCCCCAAAAAAAGAGAACCCCATCCTTAACTACAACCTTCAACAGAAATCGAGGAACAGCCTTAATATCTACCCTGATTTGATAATTATGAGAAAGCAGCCTGATTTTCCAGACAGCACTAGAAGAATTAGGGAAAATAGAAGTTATAAATATGTATGATTCAGAATATGAAACATTCCCTAAGATGTCCAGGGTTCAAATAATGATCATTGACAATTTCCTTTCTGTTTTGCATACTTGTTGCTGCTGGAAAAGAAACTCAAGTTTAATGAAAAAAAAAAAACAATAGATTTAAACAATGAAATAATGGATATGTTCTCATTCTAACAACCATCTATAAGCATCATTAAAAAATGTTTCAACAAGCAACTGCCAATATGTTTGAGGCAAACAACAACAGAAAACTTCAACAAAAGTTCAGGAATCAAATAGAAAATTTTGGATGGAAAAGTATAACTGAATATAAAACTCAGTGCACGGGGTGGGGATTAAAATATGGAAAAGGAGGTGGTGAAATTGAAAGATCTAAGGAAAGAAGTTCCCCGATCTAAACAACATGGAGAAAAAGTTGATGTTTTTAAATGAATCATAGAGCAACTTTAAGAATACACCACTTAGACAACAGAGTCCTAAACAAAGAAGAAAGTGTGAGGCTGAAAAAGTACTTGAAGAAATAATGACCCAAAATAGTTAGTTTACCCAAAAGATGTAAAACTACAGATTCAGAAAAACTGAGTGAATTGAAAATGTCCAAAAATATTTATATCAAGAAATACAGAGGACTGGAGAGATGATTCAGTCTGTTCTCCCAGAGGACCTGAGTTTGATTCCCAGCATCCACATGACAGCTAACAACTGTCTGTAATTCCAAGATCTGGTTGTTTATCTGTACAATTTACAAAATTGTACATGCAGGCAAAACACTAATACACATAAAAAATAAAAATAAATACTTTTTTAAAAAGAAAAATAAATAGGAAAGTGCTTTATAAAACAAAAGCAGAGAGAAATCTTGAAAGTTATCAGGAGACTGCTTATAAGGAAAAATACCAATTGGAATGGCAAAAATATTTCTCATCAGCACCAGTGAGGTCAAAGTAAGTGATGTACTATTTTACATGAAGAAGTGACATGACATTTTCCATTGGGATAACATAACATTTTTCACATTTTTTTTTAAAAAAAAGACCTTCCATCTAAGAATCTTATATTCACTGAAAAAATATTCTATAAAAGTGATGGGAAAATATAGACATTCACACATGAATAAATTCAGAGAATCTGTTGTCAGGAGGCTTAACCTAAAGAGATGCTTTAGGAAGTACTCAAAACAGAAAGGAAATCGTCAACTAAGGTGTCTTGAAATAGCACAAAGGGGAAAAATGTCATAAGAAAAATGAGGGTAAATATAATACTTTCATTCTCCTCTTAAGTTGCTCAATTTTGTTTGACAGTTGAAAGAAAAATATAACCCTGTCTGGTCTGGTTCTACACATAAGTGCAATAAATATGTAAGAACAGCCTATATAGGTAAGAAGGACAGACTACAGTCAAGGGAGATAAGGATTCTGCACAGCACCTGACCTGGTAAAATGGCAATGCCAAATGACAGTAAAGGGACTGTATATGTGTATATGCACGTACCTGTGTGCGTGTGTGTTCAAATTGGGGAAAATGACTTCAAAGGCTAGACAAAGAAGCACACTAAGAAACATTATAGATATATCTAAATGTAATTCTAAATGATGTTCAAGTAACTCAGAAAAACTTGAGAAAAATAAGAGCAGAATAAGGCAGAAATTTATTATTACAAATGGCACATGAGGATGGGTCACACACACACACATAAAGCCTTCGAGAGCTTAAAGTGGGTTCTAGAACACAGAAACAGAACCAGAAGCAGCTTCCAAGTTGTGTCTCTCACATAATCTGTGGTACAGAGATGCACTGTCATGGTGTGGGCGCTTGAGATACAACAATGGCGGGCTTTTGGAGTACAGCTTAAAGTGGAACAAGGCCTATTTCTAAAGTCTCACAAGAGCCTTGGTGCATGCAATAAACAGAATGTGATGGATTTAAGATTTCTGTTTATGTGAACAAAACGGGAACAGAGTCAAAGACTGCTTCTTCGAAGCAGCATTTTCTTGGGAAAGTTCTGTTTGCTAGAGGCACAGAGATGTACAGCTTTCTAAAGAGAGACTTCCAAACTCAGTGTTAGCAGAAAAATACTTGTGAGTCTTTTAAGAGGCCCTGTTGCCAAATAATTAAATGGAGTTCATGAACAGAAGACAGCAGTGCTTTATTTGGTGGTTATATGGATGCTAAAATTCCCACAAGTGTTAATTGTGGCTCTTACTGGTACCTCTGCTGAGCTGGGTGAAGGCAGCCAGTTGCTCTAGCCCAGACTTTAATGCTAGCCATGCACTGGCAGATTAAAGGTATGATCAGAAACAGAAAGAAATAAAGGGAGCTGGGTGGAGTCAGCCACTCTCGCCAAGTAAAGATGTAGTCAGAAACAGAAAAAGATAAGAAGAGATATACAGTAGAGACATATTTAAAAAAAAAAAAAAAACGTCTAAATGGTTTAGAGAGTGTTTAAAAATATACATAGGCTTGAGGAAAAAAAAAGAAAGTTCTTTAAAACAAAATAGATATTATTTTAAAAAATAATAAGCCACATAATGATGGAAATTACAAAGAGTATCTGGATACTGTATGCTATTGTCTTGTCTTTAAGTTTTTTGCCTGAAAATGAAGTAGTAAAAGCTGCTTAAAAAAAACTCATTTGATTATAAATGCTGCTGGGTTAATCCAACCTATATATTTTGCAAATGAGTTGACTTTAAAATTGAAATAAAATAATGTGCTACTTTGGAGAAGCTTTCTTTTTATTTCCACAGAAAATGAGGGACTATGGATTTATTCCTTGTTTAAAAAAATAAGGTTTGATCAAGAAAGACCCCCTGAAAAGTCCCCAATGAAAACGAATAGCCCAAATGATTCAGCATTTCAGAGCATCTCTGTTGCAGTTTCCTCTGAGCTCTGCACCCAAAACAACTTCAAGGAGACTGCCTGAGATGGTCTAGCCTTAGAGATTACTACACTAAGGACTTGTCCATAATCCTAAATTTTTCTTTGAGTTCCCATGGGATTGCCAACAACCCCATTCAGCAGGAAGTAGCCTAGAGAACTAGTCCCACATTCCCAAAAACTGGATTATGGATGTTTGTCTTAGTTTATAGTGTTGGTTACAAGTTGCTATAAATAAAGGCGAAGAAATATACAAAGTAAATTATATTTGGGGTTCTTGTTTTAAAAAGAAAATGGGGGGAGTGCTGTGGGAATATGTTCTGACACATTGTTAATATTTGTCCTTCCTACTGGTTTAATAAAAAGCTGTTTGGCCAGAAGGTAGACAGGAAGTGTGGGTGGGGCTACCAGACTAAGAGAGCTCTGGGAACAGAAAGAGCAGAGCAGAGACACCAGAAAGAGACACAAGGAGATATGCTAGCAGATGCAGAGGAAAGACAACCATGCTGCTTTGAGAGAAGGTACCAAGCCATGTGGCTAAACAGATTAATGGAAATAGATTGAGTTAAGATGAAAGAACTAGCTAGCAATATGTCTGAGCCATAGGTCAACCAGCATATATTTAATATAAGTGTCTTTAATCATTTTTTTGGGGGGGAGGGGGTTAAGCAGTGGTGGGCAGGGCCAGACCTTGGGACTAGGCTGATTAGAAACTTATTATAGCACATATAACACAGAGATAAAATGAAGCCAGTGAATGAAATGGAAGGTAGAGAGGCTGGAGGCACAGCTCAGTCAGCAAGGTGCTTGCGTTGCAAGCATGAAGATCTGAGTTCAATTCCCCAAAACCCACACTTAAAAGAAGCTGGGAATATGCCACATACTTGTAATCCTAGTGTTAAGGAAGTAGAGACTGTAAGGTTCCTGCGGCTCACTAACCAGCCAGCCTAGCCTACTGAGAAAAGTTCAGAACAGTGAGAGACCCTGTATCAATATCTTGTAAAAGGAGGGAAGGAAGAAGCAGGAATGGAGGGAGGGAGGAAGAGAGGGGGAAGAAAGAAGGAATTAAAAAACAAAAGAAAAAATAGTTTTTTAAAAAGTGGTAGACAACAGTGGAAGATGACCATGTCATATTGCCTAGCCTTCACAGGCACACACACACACCAAAAATATGGCAGATTAAGCTTGACTAGTCAACAAGCATAAATGAATAGAGATACACAGAGTAGCCACCTACATGCTGCTATGCTGCATATAATCTCAGCTCGTCCACAGGAATACTATTCTGATGAACAATAAAGAAGGTGGAATCACAGAATGAATAGTTGCTCGTTAATATCAGATAAAGTATACTGAAGAGCAAAGGAGACTGCCAGAGACAGAGGGGCATAACAGAAAATCACCAGAAATATAGAAATGTCTATTAATGCCATTAATCGGCAGTATCTCATACACACTTGAGAATATTTCACTCAAAAATTAGCAAAATGTACACTCTGTTCAAGCGTCATATCCTGTTTGAAATCTGAACCTTTACAGACTGTGTCCTCTGATCACAGTGCAATCAAACTAAAAATCAATAACTTCCAAATAATAATAAAACCCAAGGCAGCATGCTATAAAAGAGAATAAGGGTCAAAACAAACAGAAGTCTCAGAAACAAGCCAGAAATGTTCTTCATGGAAATAAACTGAAAGCTCAGTTCATCGAACTATGTCAGGTATGGTTAAAGCATCACCAAGTGGGGAGTTTGTAGCACTAAAAGCGTACATTTGAGAAGACACTAGCAACAAATTAACCTTCAATGCTAAGAACACAGAGGGAACAAAAAGAGAGTAGAGTTAGTCCCAGAACAAGCAGGAGGAGAAAATAGAAGAGATAAAACCTGAAACCAGGGGAAAGTAAAAGCATCAGGGAGAGGTACATGCAAAACAGGGTTAGATACTTGAAAAGCCCAATAAAATTTACAACACTGATAAAGAACTGAAGATAAAGATAAACTTCCAGTATCGGCAATAACACAGCAATGTAACTCTGAAAACACTCAAGGGATAAGAGAATGTCACAAGCAACTCTTCCATCTAAATTTGACAGATTACTTGCAATGGACCTGAAGTCTCACTCCAGCCCTTTCCACTCTAATTGGGACATGAATCTTCCCCCTGTCCAGCATATCCCCCCCAAGTAGCTACTTAGTGACCATCAGACCAGTTGTCACAGTGTCTGCAGGGCTGTGTTCAAGTCACCTTTGTCTTCCTTGAGGATGGCTCCAAAACTGTGATCACTCACTTGGATGACAAGACTCATCCAAAGAAAAGCTTTAGGGGTGTCCTTCAGGTGAAAGGGCAAAAGTTATCAATCTAATAAGGAAAGAGAAATGTATATGCAGGCTGCTAACATCCAGCAAAAGCCCACTGGGAGGTTGAGGAGTAAGGATCTGGATGAATCTTTGCCCCCATGGCCAGGCTTCCCACCTTCCAGCCTCTCCCCCTGTCCCAAGCAAGCACTTTTGTATCTTAGGATAAACAATAGTACTTCTATTGGAAATGGTTTGCCTTCTAGCTGTTTTCAGGGATGATGTTTATTACTACTGGGCTGCTTTGCTGTTCTCCTTCCTACCAGAGTTAGGGGAGCCAATCCATCCCCCAGGCAAACATTGGAGGACACTTTGAGACAAGCATGCCTGTGAAAGAAACAGGATTGGGCAGCCTCACTTCCAGAGCCAACTTCTCGGTAAGCTTTAACAAGACATGGCAATGTACTGATACAATGCACATTACACTACAGGATACATGCTTCAAACCATGGGAAAGTCACTACATGTGCAATTTAAAATAAGGAATAGCTGGGCTCATGGGGGCTCACAGAGGCTGAACTGACAACCAGGGATCCTAGATCCTGCATGGGACTGACCTACGCCCTCTGCACATACAGTTGTGTGATTTGGTCTTTTCTTGGGACTCCCAGCAGCGAGAGCAAGGGATGCTTCTGTATGTTGCCTGTTTGTGAGACCCATTCCTCCTGCCAGATTGTCTCATCCAACCTTGGTGGAGAAGAGGGTGCTTACTGTAACTTGGCATAGCTACACCATGGCTGGGGGTATCCATGGGATACCTTCCTATAATCTGAAGAGGAACAGAGAAGAAAGAGTGACTTGGGGGAGGGAGGAGAGAAGGAGCTGCTGGAAAGAAGGACATGAAACAAAATTAATTTTAAAAAAATTATAAGTAAAAAAATTAAAATTAAAAGTATCAATTTTAAAAAAGGAAGGAACAAGAAACATTCTAACTTGTACATTAATTTGATTAAGGGTATGTTTGTAGAGGGAAGAACATAGTCTATGCACCTACAATTTCATGCATCCACAGGGGTCTTAAAATACACTCTCTTCGATTGTCATCTGCAGTTAAGGGATCGAAGAAGGAAATCCAGGAAGAAGGAAGGCTGGTAATGTGCAGGATTTGTATAATGGATGGTACATGATGTTGGCAAAAGAAATTAAAGGAGATTTAAACAAACAGAAAGGCATAGCATGATGTTTGTAGATGAAAGATTCAATATATTAAAATGTAAATTCTATCCAAATTGACACAGACAGTGCCTACCAAAACCTCAACAAGATTATTATTTCCAGACACAAACAAGGTTAATCCAAATTGTATTCAGACACATGAAAGAACCAGAGGGGTTAAAAAAATTAAAAAGCAAAAGAGTGGGCAAACCGATCTATTTGGTTTCAGAACAAGCACATCAGTGGCATGTGGTAGCTAGTCCCAGCACATGAGAGGCTACAGTGGACAGACTGCCATGAGTTCAAAGCCAGGCTGAACCATGCAGTGCGTTCTAGGCAAGCTTGATCTACAGAGTAAAATCCACGCTAAAGAAAGACTTACACAATTACAGTAAGTCAGACAATGTGGGACTAGTAAAGAGAACAAAGCACATTGCTGGCCGAATAAGAAAGAAGAGACTTATACAAACATAGAGAAGTTGATGAAAGGGCCTTTGCAGAAAATGGTTCTGGAGTAACTGAACATCCACAAGCCAAAGAAGAGAAAGAATAGGAAAGAAAAACCTTAAAGCAGTTCCCAGGCCTGCAAAAAATTAACTCAAAATAAATCATAGACTCATAAATCCTAAAACGAAGAAACTTATAGCAAGTGATGGAAGTAGTCTTCAGAATACATAAAAAGATATATAAGATTAAAAGTTGACAAACTGGATACAATAAAAAAAAAAAAACTTTCCAGTCCCTATCAAAAGGATGAAAAAACAACAACAATCTGAGACATGTCTGCAGAGATGCATCTCACAAAGGCCTGGTACCTGGGATGTGTCTGCAGAGATGCATCTCACAAAGGCCTGGTACCTGGGATGTGTCTGCAGAGATGCATCTCACAAAGGCCTGGTACCTGGGATGTGTCTGCAGTGATGCATCTCACAAAGGCCTGGTACCTGGGATGTGTCTGCAGAGATGCATCTGACAAAGGCCCAGTACCTGGAACATATCTGCAGTGATGCATCTCACAAAGGCCTGGTACCTGGGACATGTCTGCAGAGATGCATCTCACAAAGGCCCAGTACCTGGACCATATCTGCAGTGATGCATCTCACAAAGGCCTGGTACCTGGGACATGTCTGCAGAGATGCATCTCACAAAGGCCCAGTACCTGGACCATATCTGCAGTGATGCATCTCACAAAGGCCTGGTACCTGGGATGTGTCTGCAGAGATGCATCTGACAAAGGCCCAGTACCTGGACCATATCTGCAGTGATGCATCTCACAAAGGCCTGGTACCTGGGACATGTCTGCAGAGATGTATCTGACAAAGGCCCAGTATCTGGAACATATCTGCAGTGATGCATCTGAAAAAGACCTGGGATGTGTCTACAGAGACGCATCTGATGACAAAGGCCCGGTACCTGGGAGACAAATCATATCCAATGGGAAAAGCAAAGGAGTCAATTAGAAAATGGGCAGGGGCATTACACTTGCAGAGATGCAGGCAGTGCATGAAATGGTGTTCACCATCATCAGCCAGCAGGGACTACAAATTAAAACCAGAAGGAGCTCAGTATATGCCTATCAGAATGGCTATGACAAAAAATTCTGACACCCCAAACACACTGGAGAAAGTGGATTACTCATTTGTCACTGATTCTTGATGAAAACAACACTAAGGCCACTTCAGGAAACTGTTTGACAGTTTATTTTTTTAAAAGAGAAATGAAATGTGCAATTGCCATATGACCCAGCAATTACACTCCTGAACATCTATTTCAGAGAAATAAGAACACGTTTACATGGAAGCTTTTACATAAATACCTGTACCAGCATTATTTATAATAGCCACAGCCTGGGGTAAAAAAACAAAATGGACAGCTATTAAGTGACTAGTTAAATAAACTATTACATCATACCATGAAATACTACTCAGCAGTAAAAATGAATGGACTATGGATTCATGCCACAACCTTAATGAACCCCAGGGAATTATGTTGAATGACTAAAAGTCAACTCCAGAAGCTGCACTGCTATATACTAACAGTTCTCAATCTGTGGGTCACAGCCCTTTTGAATGTCACCTATCAGATACCCTGCATATTTACATTACAGATATTTACTTTACTATTCATACTATTCAGCAAAATTCAGTAGCAGCAAAAGTATTTTTATGGTTGGGGACTGTATTAGAGGGTGACATTAGAGAGGTTAAGAACCACTGCTGCATACCATTCCTGGAACATCCTGAAAACAACAGATGACAGGAAATGGAGAATGAATTAGTGGTTGACAGAGCTCAAGAGGATGCAAGGTTGAAATGGAAATGGTGTAGCAGGAAGGAGCCTGGTGCTGATTGCAATTGGAAGGAGATCACAACAGCACTGTGGTGTGTTGAGGGCCCAACATTGCCTCATGACCACAACATCACTGTGGTGTGCTGAGGGCCCAGCATTGCCTCATCACCACAACAGCAGGGTGATGCTGAACCACTCCATAGGGTACACCACCCACAAGCTACAAACTCAAACACCCAAAGCTGAGAAGGCCACCAGCAAGCCTCTAGTACAAGATATGTTCTAAGAAAACCTGGGTTTACATGATAGTCTCAGGAGAAAGATTATCAATCCCATTAGTTCAAGAAGCAGTTTCCTTATCTTCTAACAAATTGTTGAGCACACGGATATAAAACACACTGTAATAGTCAACCATTAAGAATCTAATTGACTATTTAAATTAAAATTTTGTGATTTTTATCAGACAAAAAAAAACCATTTCCATGTAATTTCTTTTTATTTTGATGTTAAAATGGCTCATTATATTTATATGTCTTTTCATGTGAAACACCTAATGATAATTTGGTACAAACACATACATTCCATTTCCTCAAACATTTATCATTTCTTTGTAACAGAAACCTTCTGGTTCTTCTATTTATTTTGAGATATGTCAAGAGTTACAACCAATAGTCTCCCTGCTTTACTATAGGACATGAGAATTAAATTTTCCAATCAATTCGTATGGTGGAACCCTCTAGCTGCTCTCTGGGCTCCACTAACCCTTCCTAATGTCTAATGAACACTGTCCTACCTTCTTATTCTATGCATTTGACCCTTATGGCCTCCACAAATGGGTGGGAACATGTGGTATATGTATCCCTATGTGTAACTGCATTTGCTTTCTAGAATGTACTCCTATTATATGTTGCCACAAATGGCAGATGTTTTATTCTTTTTATGGCTAAGTAATATTCATGTACATCACATTTTATTTACTTACCCATTGATGGACAGTCAGTTGATTTGCTGTCTTGGCACTGTGCCTGGACCACAATAGTCACAGGACTGCAGGTCCTCTGTACTCAATAGTGGGATTGCTGAATTGCATGGTAAGTCTCCTTTTAGGATTTTAAAGAATCTACCTACAGTTTTCTGTAATTGCATTAATTTGCACCCTACCAGCAATGTATAAAAGCTTCCATATTCTGCATCATGGCCAGCATTTGTTATTCTTCCTTTTTTGATAATAGCCATTCTAACTGGGGGGGATGATCTCTCATTGCATTAACATTTCTCTTTAATATTTGATGATGCCAAGCATATTTTATATGTACCTTAGCAATTTGCATATCTTCTTTTCAGAAATGCTCATTTTTCAATTAGATTGGTTATTGGTTGTTGTTTGAGTTTCTATGTATTCTGGGTCTAATTCCCTGATCAAATGAGCAGTTGGTAAGTATTTTAACCTGGACTGCAGGCTGTCTGTTCACTTTCTTTGCTCTGAAGATGCTTCTTAATTAGTTCCCCTTTGCCTAATTTTCCTTTTGTTGTCTAAGCTTTGTGGGTCATGCTAAGAAACCCTTACTCTAAATCCATTTTCATTTCTAGAACTTCTATAGTTTTAGATCCTTTACTCATTTGTAGTTTATTTGTTATATAGTGAGATGGTAGGAACTGCCTTATTCTACATATATATATCACGTTTTTCCTCACCTCCTTCGCAATAAAACATCTAGGGAATAAAATTAACCAAGGAAGTGAATTAGCTCTGCAATAAAAATTATAAGACATTATAAAAAGAAACTGAAGGAGGAGGAAGAGAGTGAGGAAGGAAGAGGGAGGGAGGGAGGGAGGGAGGTCTTGTGTTCATGGACTGGGGATAATTAATACTAAAACATCCCTACTACTTCAGACAATCTATATATTTAATGTATTTCCCTCATTAAGTTACCAATGGAAATTTTTTCACAGAGATAGAAAAAAAATAAAACTTTTCTAGAACCATTAAAAAAATCTAAATAATCAAAGAAACCCTGAGCCCCAAGTCAAGCTGGAGACAGCACAGTACTTGTCTTCAATACATGCTACAAAACTATTGTCTAGAAAATAAAATACGAACTAAATACTCAGAGCAGAGAACACAGAAGTTAACACAAGTATGTGCAGCCAACTGACATTTACCAGAGGTTAAAGAATGTGCATAGAGCAAGGAAATCATCAAACGGTTCTAAGAACACTGAACGTTCACACAACAGGCACACTTTGAAAATTTTTCAATATAAGGAGCTAGAGACATAGCTCAGTGGCTAAGAGCTCTTGTTCTTATAGAGGACCTGTGTTCAATTTCCAGCACCCATATGGTGTTCACAACCATCTATAACTCCAGGTTCACAGGATCCAACAGACACATATATGGCACATTTACATGCATACAAGCAAACTATCCATACATATAAAGTAAAATAAATAAATCTTTAAAAGATTAAAAACAACAATTATAATATAGTTCTAACTTCTACAATATTTATTGTCCCTATTTGGATCTGTGCAGTGCTAAAGACATTGCCACCTTGCCAAACAGCTCCTTCTACCAATGCACAGTAGAGTTAGACATGATTCAACTACCAAAGGTGCAAGAAGTCTGTGATACAGTCTAAAACCAAATGTGGCCAGGCCAAAGAACCAAAGTTGAGTCTTAAGATGTACAAGTGCTTTATTTTTTCATATGTATTTGGAGACTTCAGTGAGTACCAGCATTCATTAGTAACATAATGATTATTATTGTTCCTACTTTTATGAATCACTTACCATGGAAATAGTATTGTAGTATTGTGCTCAGAGACCTCTCTAACACTAAGGGCAGCTAGTTAGCATTCCTGCAGTACAAGAGAAGGATTAGAGGCTCAGAGGTAGAAAGGAACTTGTCCAGGATTATCATAGGAGCTGGTAAGTAATGAGCTATGATTTGGCTGCAGCCCCATCTGATTGGTGCCTGCTCTTAAGTAAAGCAATGTACAACATATTCATATGATGGGTGCTTGACAGACAGGCTGTCCCTTCTCAATTCTAACTTCCAGCTCAGACTGAAAGTACAGTGTCTGAATTCAAGAGTTACACTTGAACATGCCCTGGTCATTCAGTGTCACTAGGACGACCATCAACCCATGATGCCTCATCCACACTGAGCTCCCAGGCAGCCTAAGACATGAGAGCCATACTTCTCTTAATTTATTATAAATCAAAAAGCCAGCGTGGGCTACAAAACCCACTGCCAAGTGAACACTGACATGATTCTTTATGGGGATGTTTATGAAAGAATGGTGTGAATTTTTTAATCATAATAGATACTGTTAAATAGTCTTCCAAAATATACCAATTTACATTCTCACCAGCAATAAATGAAAGTAAACATTATTATATAATATTCACAAAAACTGTCCACCATATGTTTCAAATGAAAAAGAAAGTGTGTACTTTCACCCAACCTTTGCTTTTCTAAAAAGGATAAGCAGTAGTTAAATAACACCTAGATGTGGAGAGACATGAACGGAAAGTAAATGAATTCTTAGTAGTCATTATCTCTGTGAAGTAGGAGATAATCAACCATGCCTGTGGCTTTTATAAAACTTCCTAAGTTTGTAAGCAGAAGGGAAAATATTTAGCTTACTTCTTAGGAAAGATAGATAGTGATAAATAACTAAATGCAAAACAAAACATAATCTTCACCTACAAGAAAATGCATTGCAGAGGTTATTTTCTAGTGTGGCTTATCAGTTCCACTAAACAATTCAGATGAAAGCACTATTCAAGACAAGCAGCTGTGGACCCACTTTCTGGGTGTCCACTCCTGCTCCTAAAGCATCCAGGCTCTTTTGCAGTCTGAGGTCAACTTGCTCACTACACTATCATCCCCAATATGAAGAGTACATGTTTCCTAAAATGACAGTGTTTAAGCTACCAAACCTTGTTGGCACCTTGGTTTTAGTTCTTTCTAAATTTAGATCTGTGCAAATGTCCCTACAGCGCTTCACCTGCTATAACAAAATGATAAATGCAGTATTTCATATTTTTATTCCCTTATATACCATATGTTTATCAGATATCAAGGGTTCATAAGACAGCTTCAGAATATGTGTCACTCAACAAAACCACAGTTTCTTTAGTCACATATTATATGGAGCTCTGTAGATCGACCTTCTTTTCAAACTGTTTGGAACAACTTTATACAGAAAAAATTGTGATTTGAATAATTTCTTAAGAGATATCCCTAGAAAATAGAATTTCTAAGTCAAAAGGAACAAACTTTTCTATGGTCCATATACTACATATTAAAGTCCCTCCCCTGGGGATGTCTCTACAGGGTACAGAAGAACAGGCAATGCTTCACACTGCCAACATCTCGCTAGTACTGGATGTTCTTCAACTCAGTGCTGAAATATGCCACTCTGCTATAATTTGCATTGCTTTGATTACAAGTGAGTTTTAGTACTTTTCCATGTTTGTTAACAAGCTGCATCCCTTTCTCTGGTTTGTTTTATCGTGTTCTTCACACATTTGTGTACTGGAAATGATCAGTATATTTTATTGTCACATTCTATTGCAATTCCCCTTCCTTATTGACTGACTGGCTCCCATGTAAAACAATATTATCAATGACATTTTGGATCTACATAATCACACAGACAAACACACACAGAGAAAGACAGAGACAGAGAGAGAGAGAGAGACAGAGAGAGAGAGAGAGAGAGAGAGAGAGAGAGAGAGAGAGAGAGAGACAGAAAAATGCTCACAATTGTTTTATTTGGAGAACCAGTAAAACTTGCAGTTCCCACTTTACAGAACAGAAAGGAAATATCCAAAGCATTAAGACTTTCAGAGCCAAGTAACCCTAAGTAGTAAGAAGAGGACCAGAATGTTCCTTTCAGTTTCAGGAGGATGGTCACTCAGTGGGGAAGAGTCCAGGAGTCCAGGCCTCTACTGCAGCTCTGCCTCCCAGAACTGCCATCTTCTGCAGGGAAGGTGAAAGGTTCAACAAAGTAATGGTGACTGGAAGACAGACACAGCTCCTGGCATATGATACCTTCACTATGCCTTCTTCACTTTACAAATAATGGCTGATGTTGCTGGGTCAGAACACTCTGCTAGGCACTGGGGATGCACAGAGGAGCCAGGATTCAACTACACAGCAAATGCTCCCTCCGAGAGAGGGATAGAGCAAAGACATGTCTAGGCAGTGAGAGGACTCGGCTCAGGCCCTGTGTTTTAACCAGGCCAAACTCTGCCACTCAAGGGCAAATTCATCTTTGTGAAGTTTCACAGTTGAGCACAGTCCAGCTCCTCCAACCCAGTGTCATCCATGAGGGGTCACTGACCAAATGCAATGACTCTCACCAACTGTTCTGTATCCCATCCATCATGCCCCCGCCTCTGTGTTCCCATCCTCAGCAGGAGGGGGCATGCAGCTCCTGAGTGTGTGTGTCTGAGTGCTGTCTGTAAGCCCAGCCATCCATCCCCAAGGTCTGATTGCTTCCAGGTTGGCAGAAAGCTTCCCCCGACCATGAGGTCTCCATGCACAGGGACTACCGGAGCTGGTGGCAGGGAGAGACAGCCTTTGGTATTTTAGAGGTCCTGCAGTGTACCTCCTTCCCAGGAACCTTAAGGGATGTTTGGGATTAAACTAAATTCTCCCTGCTGAAGAGCTGGGTTTGTAATGCTATCAGTTCTTCCAGCTTGACAGATCACTAGTATAGGATAAGAAATCAGTGCCCAATGCTAGGCATGAAGAAGCTGGAGAAAACATGACTGCTGTGGGTCAGAGCAAACTCAGACAGCTTCTGACTCCAGGCAAGCAATGGCCTCCTGGGACCTTGAGGCCTGATCTCTGAGACCATAACTAAAGACTTAGCTTCAAAGATTATCATGCAAATGTCCCCATCATAAACATAGCTGAATTTCCAGTTCTTCCAAAAGCGTTCACTCCAGAGTAATAACAGCCACCAATTACCACACACTTCCCATGTACAGAACCCTATTTAAAAACAGCTCACAGATCACCTCAATAAATTCTCAGCATGATCCTATTCAATCGCTTAGGCAAATATTTGTTGAGTTTTTTTTCTAGGCAATGGAGATAGTGGAATGAACAGAACAGACAGAAAGTCACTGCTCTGGGGAAACTTTCACTCCAGCAAAGAAAGGAGAAAGTAAATAAGATCAATAAATGAAATGTACAATAAGTGATAAAGTCACATATATTGAGGAAAAGAAAAAAGAAAGGAGGGTTAGGAAACAATAAGCTGGGCAATAGGTATTTACCAATATAGGAAGGGCTTGTTGGGGTTGTACAGGACTATTTTTAGATTCCCATGCCACCCAATAGGTGAGGTATACTACATGGCTTGGCATGTCCTAGCCAATAGAATGTTCTCTGATGTGACAGGAGCAAAGGCTTGCCATGCAATAGTGCAAGGACTTGTCATCTTGTGTTCTTGCCAAGACCAAAAGTATAACTCTTAGCTAACTGCTGCTTCTTCAGTCTATACCCAGCCAAAATGTTAGAAGCAGGGTCCACAGAGCCATCCACCTGAGTGAGACACACAGTCAACCAAAAGTGGCCTATGAGATGTTCTTTCAAGTGAGTCCTGAGGCTTGCTTGGTCATCAGCCACTGACAGGGATTTTGGAGTAAAGACTCTAAGGAAGTAGGGAAATAGGAAACCACTCCAAGCAGAGCAGCATACATGTGCAAAGCCACATTCCCAGGCTACTCTAACACACTCAAGAAACAGGAAGGAAACCAGGCAGCTGGAATGTAGGGAAGAAGGAAGAAATAGCAGAAGAGAAGGTCAAAGAGATGATGAACTGCTGGGATCAGAGGCTAGTGGAGACGCTGATTGAGCATATAACTCATCCTCCAAACCATCATGCATTTTTAAACTGAAGTATAATTTGCACAAAGTAAAATGCATTTCTTTCCCATGAACATACAGCTCTTTGAATTTGACAAACGTAGACAGTGATGTAACCAACACCATAATCAAGATACAGAAGAGCGTCACCCCTCACAAAATTTCCCTCATGACTCTGAGTACTTAATTTATGTAGCCTCGGCCTGGGAAGCATTGGTCAGTTTGCTTCCCCCAGAGTGGGTTGGTTCCAGATTATCATATTAGAGTATGAGACCAAGGCTCTTCAAATGAGTCTGGTTCTTTTGCTTGACATATGTGCTATGTGTACCCATGTGTCCTGTGTACCTGATATTTGCTCACTCTCGAAAGTAAATATGTTTATAACCCATTCACCAACAGAAGGACATTTGGTATTCCTAGTTGAGTGCCACTGGAGGAGATGTGGCATTGTTGGACAAAGTGTACCCCTTTCACTTTCTGCTACCTGAAAGTCCAGATGTAGAACCCTCAGCTCATTCTCCAGCACCTGGTCTGCCTACAGGCCACCATGCTTCCCACCATGATGATAATGAACTAAGCCTCTAAAACTGTAAGCCAGCCCCAATTGAGTGTTTTTTCTTTATACGATTTGCTGTGGTCATGATGCCTTTTCACAGCTATAGAAACTCTAACTAAGAAACCATACATATTGACATATAGAAAACCAGAAGATAGTTAGGGAAATAGCTTTAAGGAAAGCATTTGACTTGTAAGCATGAGGAGTAGAGTGTGAGCCTCCAAAATCCATGTTTAAAAAGCTGGGCATGGTATTGCACAACTGTAACCCCAATTTGGAAGACAGAGATTGACAGAGACCTAAGGCTTGCTGGACACCCTCCCTAGCCTGGCCTACTCTGTGTATTTCAGGTTAGTAGGAGACCCTGTCTCAAAAAAGCAAGGTAGATAGCAGCTGAGGGATGATTCTTTGGGTTGACCTCTGGCCTCTATAAGCACACATACACACTTATACCACTCACACATACATAAACCCTTACATCCATGCCTATATACTAAATAGATAAATATTTTTAAATAGAAAATCAGTACATTTTGAAAGTGAAAATGTATTCTTGGATAATAGGTCTAAGTGGGAAACATCCTGTGCAGTTCAGAAAGTGTGTTCATCCAACTTGGCTTGTAGTAGAGAACTCAGCTGTTATTTTTTCCTGTAAGATGAAGAAATGATTTGTAGAGCAAACATGTGGTTGTCTGGGATTTTAAGAGGATCTCTCTGGCTGCCTCAGAACACCAAGCTTTAGGGATCAAGGACAGAAGCAGGAGGCTGTTAGGATGGTGATCTAGAGCAGAGAAGAGACCATTGGATGGTAAGGAGTAATCTGATTCTAGGTACAGGAGAGGTAAAGCTGACAGAGCCGCTGAAAAGCATCAGAGAAGACCCCAAGACCTGAGGAACTGATGCAAGGGTGATGGCCCACTTCACAGAGACGGCACCGAGGTGACTAGGCACTTACCTAGAGCTGCTGCTGGGGAGTCTGGTCTAGAGCCCTGCTTACCATTCCCATACGCCTCACTACACTACAGTAAGAACAAATGTTCTCCTGCAGAGAAATAATTCATACACAGTTCCAACAACATAAAAGTGTCCAGTCCTAGAAGAGCTCCACCTAGGCCCTGCTGAAGCAAAAAAGCCCAAACAGAGAATTAAGCCATCACATAGGGCAATTCGAAGCCAGTCCATGAGATCAAGGGAGGAATAAAACACAAGGTGAACGAGGATCAACAGGAAGACCATGCGCCTCTGCATCTTGTATGCTGCGCAAAGGACAATCCCAGAAAAGGGGGTGCAGCCAGAGCCAAAGGCCACTCTGCCTCCTGAGGCCAGAGACCAAAGGACTCAGGTTATCAATTCAGAGGCACTCAGTAGATCCATGTAAAGTTAAGTGAAGGCCATAGCGTTTGGGTCCCTGAGCCTCCCTCAGTTCAGTAGCTGGGGCTAGATTCTCCATATGTCACTGAAGGAGGCTCTATTGAAGGGCTTAATGTTCAAGGCCCCAGATCCCAAGAGCAAATGTCAGTATTAGGAGTTATAGCCTAGGAAGAGAAGCATTGATGCCGCAGACAAGCCAGAAGGTTATTTTCAACAGCTGGTTCATGCAACACCTTCCTAGAAAATAGGGACAGACTCTTGCTTCATTTAACATCATCTCACACAATGCACAGCCACTTTAAAGAAATGTTTCATTTTAAAGAAAATGTTTACAATAGTTGGGAATCCTTATGAAAAGCAAATACACTACACCCCAAGAATAGCAAGAATAAAGGCATCACACACACACACTCTCAGGCATATTGATCACTTCCCTCTCCCCCAGCCATGTCATGAAGGAAGCAGAAAGTCATTACCAAGCATGCTGGGCCAAGTCTTGCACACTAGACTAAATTAGTCCTCCAGTGACGGCACTAGGCACACACTGTAGGGCCTTCCTGGCTCTCTGTAGATATTCATTCATCACATATCCTGGGCCTCAGAAGAACAGCTCCATCCGCTGGACATTCCTCATACATCTGGCTCTCTAGAGTGGCCCAGGAGTCTATTGGAACCACACACACACACACACACACACACACACACACACACACACACACACACACACACGAACACACATTGCTACCACTCTAACATGGAAAGAGATGTGAGCTCTCCCACAATCTGCTTCTCTCTGTTTCTTAACTTCATGGAGTTAACAAGCACATGCTTAGGGAAATATAGAACAGGGCTTGTATCAGTCAAAGCTCTCTAGAAAAGCAGAACTAACAGAACAACTAGGAAAGAGATTTATTGGCTTACAGGCTGTGGTCCAGCTAGTCCAACAGTGGTCATCTACCAATGGAAAGTCTAAGAATCCAGAAGTGTTTCAATCTATGAGGCTAGGTGTCTCAGCTGGTCTTCAGCATATTCTAGAATCCCAAAGAAATGGGCTCTAATGTGAGTGAAGGAATGTACTTGCTAGCAAGAATAAGCAGGCAAAGATCAAAAGCTTCCTTCTTCTGGGTCTTTTATGTAGGATTCCAGCAGAAGCCATGGCCCAGAATAAAGGTGGGCCTTCCCACCTCAGAAGGTCCTGGTTATAGGAAGGTATTCCCATTTCAAATCATTTAATTATGAAAAAATATCTCTCACAGTGTGCCCAGCTGCTTGGGTTTTAGTTAATTCCAGATAGTAGTCAGTTGGCAATCCAAAATAGTCATCACAGGGTTCAACTTTAAACCAGGTAGAAAGGAGGATCTCACTCCTATAGCAAAGCTGCCACCCAGCCAAGGATGCACCTGGGTCCCCAACCCACCCTACCCCACATACCCTTGCTCTGCATGTTTGCATGTCTTGAGGAACAAGGACTTGGCAGGTGTGGGGGTACCAAGATCCTTATGGGAAATCCCAACACTGTCTCCCATACTTGTATCCTAATAATAATCAGGAGCACAACTCAGACTCACCTGTGTACTTGAGTCCTATTTTCAGAGTTCAGGTTCCTGCTTCAAGGATGAGTCAGGCAGGCATATTACCACCATGCTCAATAAATCTGAAGGCCATCCCCAGCTGGCATCATATAGGTACTGTGTCACAGGACCATGGGCTACTTGGGAGCCATACATCAGAAGCAATCTGAATCTGAGCCAACTGAATATTAAGAACCATCCATGCTTTCTTCAGTGGGCTGGACAGACAACCCCCAGGTCTTGAGGACAATGAAGCATCTGTCCCTTCAGTTGGTAATACATGCCTATACTACAGCATGTACCACACTCAGGAATCACTGAAGCAAGACTGGTATCATATTGTGCAATCTCCTGGAACCTAAGGCAACGCACTAAACCATCCATGTGGCCTACAAATGGACAGCATGCTGGAGTGCAGGTGCCTAGAATGTGAGATGAGGACAGGAAAGAAAAGATACGCTGCACAAAAGCTAGATCCAAGAAAGCCCTCCAACAGGTGACAGGGCTATGACAAGACCCTGCCTCCACATGTCTGCACATGGCTGCTGAGATTCATCTACCTGACAAATCAATCCTACCCACTTCTTCCTTCATTACTTATTCACATAATTAAAACCACACTTGGAGGAATTTCTAGGTAGTGATTTCCAGTTGCTCTGAACATCTGGATTAAATTCTCAGCACCTTTTCCCCTCATAATTTGAAAGAGTGTTTTCAGTTGAATGGCTATGTTTTCATAATAACTATTACCCCAAATACCTAAGAGAAAGGCAGAGAGGACCTGGGGTAAGTTTAACATATCCCAAAATACAATGGAATGAGGGAAGACAACGTTATCGCCAAGGCTAGAAGACTGTGGTACATGCCAACTGCAAACATGAGAAAACCCAGAGGATGCGCACTCTTCCCATGATCCTGTCAGCAGAGTCGAGTTCCTCTTACAGAGCCCTGCTGGCTCTGCACCTGCTCTCCTGGAACACTGTGAATATGTCCACCATCCTTGCCTCCTGTTCTTCTCACAAATCTCTGATTTGAGTCCTGGCCCTTTGAGATACAGATCTCAGGGACAGAAAGAGAATGTTCTTCAGGAAAGGGGCAGCAGCCGCCACTCACAGTGCTGTTCTGGGCATGTGGAGGCTGTATTTCCCATTCTGAAGGCATTTATACAGCCCGTTCTGCATGCTGAGTACTGGGAAAGAAAGGCAGCTGCACTCCCTCTCTGGCAAAGATTAGAAGCTAGTGGGCGAGACTGACATTAGTCAAATAAGCATATGATGGATAGATCACTGCAGTGTGAAACATGAGCTTGAAGGAGAATCGTGGGTACTGTTTCGCATCTAAGAGAACTATGGCCAGCCAGTTGTCTAGGAAAAGCTCACCTGAGCAAGCATGAGGAGATGAAACAGACAACAGAGGTAGCGGTCAGTGTAGGGAAGGTACAGGAGCAGTCCAGAGCAACTCAGGCTCAGAAATCCCTGTGTGAAAAGGATGCCCAAAAGTTTTGTGTTCCAGGCTGCAAACAAAATGACATCATGGAGCCAAGAACAGGACGATACTGTTAGCCAAGTGGTATTCACCAAACACATTCCCTGCCCTGGCCTTTTGACCTGCTCCAGGAAACTGTCTGTCAGCAAATATTCAAAGAAAATTTCAAGAAGGGATTCAAAGAGAACAATAAAACCCTACTCATGCAGGTTTTCACCACTGTCAAAAACAACTGACTGAAGACTGGAACGGCCATGATGTCCAATAACAGGAAACATTAGGTAAGCTACGGAACATCAATTCTTCATCTAGATGCAATCATTTAAACAACTGGTACAAAGGCTTTGAGACCACACAGGAAATGTTTATGGCAGGGAGTTGGGTTAGAAAAGCAGAACAGAAAATTGCATCTAGATTATAAGTATTTTTATATAAAATTGGAGCGCATGTGGTCAGAGAATAATGGGGGAAATGAGTGCTGGGCAGTAAGCAGTTCCTCCTGACTTTGATATGATGGCTTGAGAGTCGGCGCAACGCCTGCACTGAGAGTGGGCATGAAGGAGGGACACTGAGTTCTGGAGCTGCAAGCCTGACCAAGCCACCTGGCTCTGACTGGTGCCATTGGTAAGATGACGGTGGAGGGCTCTGCTAAGGTCAAATGGCATATCTAGGGAGGTCACGGGACTGAGATGAAAGTATAGAGCGGTGGCTAACAGTGAGAAGGTTCCAGACCTACGGGTTGAAGTCTCTGTACAGGTTGTGAGAATTTCATGTGTACAATGAGGAGGAGAGTGGAGATAAAAATGAAAGAGCCCAGAAATAATGGGGGAAATGAACTGACAGTGGGGCTAAGAACTATAGGCTAAAGACGGTAGCACATTTGCCTTAGAAAACCCACAGTACAGTACTCTATGACAAGCCTGGGACGGGCAGTGCCCCAACACGGGACCTGAAGGAACACCCAGGCCTAAAGCCCAGGTTCAAGGCCTAGTGACAGCCCACTGAGCGTCAGTGTTACTGTCCTAGGTGGCACATGGCTCGTTGGTGACCATTCTTCTTGTCTGGAAGTAGCCAGGACACCAAACTTAAGAGAGTGCTCCAACTACTTCCAAGTTTGGCTTCCTGAAAAACATGTTCTCTGACTGGCATTCCCGGAGGCAGAGAGGCAAACAGGTCTGTATGAATGGCTTCCTAGGGGTGCCTAGGGGTATGTAATGAAAACAAGGAATTCCCCTGGAGTTGCCTGATAACTTTAAAGAGAATCCAAAAAATTATGTTGAGACATTAGAAATATTTTGTTGTACCATGAAAGATTTTCTATTATGTATTATTTTACTCAGAATGGCTATGACTGTAGTAAAAAAAAAAAAAAAAAAAAAAGATAGCAAAACTCTTGTTAGACACTGAGTAAACCTTGTTTGGGACCCACTAGAGGAAGAAATAGCCACAGCAATACTTTATAATGTCTCATGGATAACTTCAGTGGGTGGATGCCAGTGTGTCTGTGTGTGTGTCCCCATTCTGAAGAGGCAGTTCCATAAACGATATAAGAAGCCTTAGGGAGTTAGCATACCCTACATCTAGCCAAGACATCACACTGCATGCTGGCAGTTCTATACAGAATCTAGTGTGGGTGAACATGAGTCGTGCAAGGCCCTCAGCCCAAACAGCTACTTTTTACTAGAAATGTGTCCTGACAGATATCCAGATATAGTGGCCATAGTGTGACCAATGACCCTTAAATTGTACAACATACAGGTTTTGTAAGTGTTAACAGGAAGTCCTTCAGGATCACCCCAAGACAAGTTACGACCAAACAAAACCTGTACCAGAGCACATTTCTTTGCATCCCACTTTCTCAAAAACAAAAATTTAATGGAGGGATTTTAAAAAAAATACCTTATAGAATTTAGAGGAGTAAACAAGGCAAGGCACCAAAGGCTGAGGCCTGTGGCAAACTTCAACAACTGCCAGCTGTCTTGGCTACTTGCTTGGAATAGAACTTCAGCCAGCAATGTTCTATGGTTTTCCTCTGGGCCTGAACACTCCTGTTCAAGAAGAGACTGACATGTGTATCAATACATATTCGTGGACATGTACACAAACATGCATACACTGTATGCCCAACAGGTCTCAGTTGTGGAAAGATTTGTAAAAGGATTTCTCACAGGTCAAACAGAAAATGTATGTGTGAAGCCTGTCACAGAGTAAGCACCTCAGTACTTAGTGGTACTGTTCTTCACTCATCTGAGCCATCCATCTGTAGTATACTACTCAACCCACTCATCAAGTGGCCTCTGCACCATGTACAGAGTACACCTGTGCACGTACAACCCCACCCATGTACGCACTGCTCTGATTTCCAACTCCATCTGGGCAGGGAAGCAGCAACCCTAGCTAAAATCTACAGATACACTGGTGACAGACTCTAGCCCTCATGCCTGCCCCGCACCGGGCTGCACCCCACTTTATTCATCATGGCTGTATACTCCCTTGTCTGCTGCCTCAATTCTAGTCTTTCTGACCCCCTTGGCCCCTCACTTTGCTGGCCCTTGTTTAGCAAAAAAAAAAAGCTTTGAGCGCTGGAAACTTCCATCAGCACCTTTAGGAAAAGGAGCCCACATCAGAGCCCATGGTGTTCATCTGCTGAGTACTGAGTCTTGATGACTTGCTCACACTGGCTTGTTTCTAAAAAAAACTCCTGTCACGATGGTTTTTCTATGCCTGCCCCAGACAGATTCCCTCTAGAAAGCCTGGATCACCCTACGCTATCACAGCACGTGAAGCCTTATCCAGGTTCTTGCCTCTGCACAGCCTAAATGCCTCCCACATCAAGGAAATCTGCAGATGGACTGGCTTCACTTTCTCTTCAAATTTCTCTGCTTGACTCTTCTAAGTGGCCTCTCCTAAGCAAGCACTGCTGAGGTGTGGTTATAGATGGCTTCTTTCCATAGCGTATATTTGCCTCCCTGCTGATCATGCTTTAGGGTGGTTTTCCTCCTCTATTAGTCAAAACAATCATGTTTGTAACTTCAGTGAGAGTCTCTGAATGGTAACCAGTAGAAATGGTGAACAAAGAAAGAAAAGCACAGAGACAGTGTCCAAAGAAAATGAGACTCTGTGTCCTTAGCAAACAATCATGTTCACCCATCTTCTGCCCCATATGAACTGGGGTTACTGAGGTCTCAGTGGCAGGAATTGGGTCTATAAAACAAGAGGCCTCATTAACTGCTTCCTTGAGATCACAGGCTCAAGCAAGTGCCCCTCCCACCCATGAGGACTCCTGCTCACACCACAGCTCCCCAAGACAAGCCCATATCCCATGTCTCTTTAGCAACATGGACAAGCACACATGTCTCACCGTGTAAGTCATAGGAGTTAGGTCAAAAGAGTCACTCTCTCGTCAATCAGACTACCTGGGGAGATCTTTCACCAGCAACTGCTGGTGTTTTTGGTTTGATTTGTTTTGTTATCTCTTTGGATTAAACTTAGAGCCCCCTGAATGCAATGTTCTTTGCCATGTCAGCAGTACACCTAGGGAGACTTGTCAGCACAGGACTGATTGGCCTCACTTGACCTGGTCTGCAGTAAGGGCTTGACCCTGTGCTCCCTGAAAGCTCTACTGGTCATGCTCATGTACAACCTTAAAGTAAGACCCCTGGGAATCTCCAAGACAGACCTCTGAAGTCAGATTGCTGCGCTCTAAATTCTGTTTCTGCAGACAAACTCTATCAAATGACTCAGCATTGAAGGGCCTCAGGGGCCTCAGGTATGAAAAAGAGACTCACAGAGCAGTTTGCACAGATAAAGAGCCCAGGACTAGCAGTTTTCAATCACCCTTCTCATCTCTTCCTTTACCTGGTGTCACCTTCCACCACATGACCTCTACAAACAACCTTTCAAAGACAGACAGGTGATCCTTCCCAGAAGTAGGTTGAGGGAAATGCATGACACCAGCCCTTAAAAATTCCACGGCAGCACCACCTTCTAGAAAGGAGGGACAGGAATAAGTGTCCAGGTGACCTTGTGGCTCAGCTCCAGAGTCTTGTGCTTTCTAGTATCCTCTTCAGCCTAGCATTGGGATAGCCATGCCAGAACCAAGCTTGGGTTCCAGGCATTGACTGGCCACCTATTGTTCAGTCTCTCTTTCCTCAGCTGTGACACTGAAAATGAGGAAAGACTTATAACTTTCATCCTAATAAAACTCCATAACAAAGCAAATGGACGGAGTGGAGGCTCTACCGACAGCCAGCACATCCTCAGGCTCAAGACAGAGGCTTCACACTCAAACATGTGCCTTTCCAGTCAGCAAAATGTTCTTTCTTGTGTGCCAAAGACACTTGGTTAGAAGTAAGGAACACAGAAACAAATATGTCCTGTGTATCAGTTAGTTACTGCCAAACCGATGCTGCATTACAAACTTCCCAAAATATAGTGGCTGAAGCAAACTTCACGTCTTCTAAAAGATATGTGGATTGGTTGAATAGGTTCTGATCTGCCCAGATGTTTCTCATCCTCCTTAGTTCAATGGGATTTCAAATGTTTGTTCTTTCTCTTCATAGAGATGAAGCTCATAGAGAGGACAGACAAAACACCCAGTACCTCCTATACCTCATGTTCAGAACTAGCACATCATCACCTCTGTGTGCACATCATAGGCAAGTCGCATGACCAATCCCAATGCCAAAGGGACAAGGAACCACAGTCCACCCACCAGGAGACTACGACCAGTGTCTAGATAGAGTGACATGAACAAGTAGGGGTAACAATTCAGTGGGTCACAGACCTTCTCTGCCCTTGAAAACTACATCCAGGTGTGGACAGGAAAGAAATGTTTCCAAAACATCTGCAGCTCATAAACACTGGTCCCAATCTCTGAGCTTCTCAGGACTCAGAGTGTTCCTCAGCCTCCTTATAAACTTGCCCAGTAGATTAGACAGAGATCCTCAGTCATGTGACAAGAACCAAAGAGGAGATTTGGGGGAATACAAGGACTAGTCAAAGGTCCATCTTACTTCTCGTTTATCTGCTCTTAGTGAAAGGTCTTCATGATCTGCTCTTGTGGAAACCGTTCACAGGAAAAGAGAGTGGATCTGGTGTTTGTGACTTCCCAGCAGATGCCAAAGGCTTCCTAGCTATCCAGTCAGGCTATTTAAAATGGTCAGAAACAGTTACACCAGGGCTAGAAAGACATTACAGTGGACGAAGGCCTTTGTTACCAAGCCTGACAGCCTGAGTTCTATTTCCAGGACCCATGCTATGAAAAGAGAAAACCAACTGTCACAAGCTTTCCTATGACCCTGTGCAATATGGGTACACATAAATATGTGCACACACAGGTACACACATATGCAAGTAAATAAACGCAATAAAGGTAAATGAACTGGTCAGAAGAAACACTGAGAATAAGGAATAGCCTTATACCATAAAAAGATACCAATAATTTTTATGGTGGAAAAAAAGAAACCTCTGATAATATTCTCTGTCCCGGGTGTGTACAAACACTGCTTTATCCAAGTTTTCCATGAGCGCTGAGAGGCACTACCTCCACTCAGTAAATAAAAGGCTAGAGAGACCTCTCAGAGGGTCAAATCCTTGTCCTACAAGCATAAGGGCCTGACTTTGAATCCCTGGCACCAACATAAACAGTTAGGCATGGTGGCACTCGCCTGTAACCTTTCACAGGTGGATCTCAGGGACTTGCTAGCTAGCCAGTCAATCTGGCTGAAACCACTCCCCCTATGCTTAATACAGGTTCAGCAAGAGATCTCCAAAAAAGAAGGAAATCATAGAGGAGTCAACCACCTGATGCCAGCCTCTACCTGTCACACATGCATATATCTAGGTGATCATGCCTGCACATGTATATGAGAGACCATGGTCATTGCTCAGAGCCCTATAGCTAAGGAGTGGCAGAAACGAGGGTGCAGTCAGGCACTCTCTATTACAAAGCCTTTGCTGCCACTAAGTGCCTTGGATGACCCATTACAAGAACCATTCATATCAGTCCAGTTAAGGACAGAGCATCCAATTAGGTACCTGCCAAAGGCTGGGGAAAAAACCTCCAGGTCTGGGCCAGGCCAGGTTAGCCAGGGTTCCTGGACAGAGAATCCTCAGGCTGAATCTGCAGGCTGAGGGCTGACCAAGCTTTCTTTCACAACCTCCTGATTGATCTCATTGGCCAGTCACAGGGATATGTATTCTCTTCCCAGCTCCTCAAGCGAACATCTGTTTTTCTCGAAGCTGTGAATGTCACGTCAAGATTTTCCAATTACCTTCGCCTTGGTTTTATTTAGCATCAGTGTATTGGAGGCATAATTAGTCTGAGATGAAAACCTGTATTGTTCCCTTCCCCTCAGCAATGAAATAGGTTTCCAAATGTGCTAACAGAGAGGATCCTTCTCCAAAAATGACAAACAGCAAGTGAAGGGTAGAAGCAGGAGGGAAATACTGATTAATGACAAGCTCAGGCAAGGAGGTGCAAGGAGGGAGTGGGGCCTATGCCACACACCTCCTGCTTCAAACCTCAGCTCCCTTGCTCCTAACGAGGACAGGCCTTTACCCAGCATAAAGTGATGCTGATGAGATGATTGTTCCAGGAGTGTGTTTTCTCGTAATACTCCATCCACACTGAGATGCCTGGGGTTTCTTGGTGAGGTGGTGCCAAGCAGTACTCTCCTCCTGATCAGTTTGGCCACAGCCCTTGCCCAAAGCTAGACCACTAGCTTCTGGTCTGTCCAATGCTTGTCAAGGCATAATTTCCCTATTTCCTCAATGGGCAGTACACAGTGATGTTTGTCCTGTTTTTGTACTTGCATTCTTAACAGCTCTTGCACAAGTCAGCCAGAGAGTTCACTAAATAGAAAAATGGGTCATGTCACACTGTAAAAAACTTTCTGGTGACTTTTCATCACACTTGAAATAAAGCCCCCAAGGCCTCAGCTGGCCTCAGAACCCGGAGTGGCATTCCGTCTGTGACTAACTTTCTCTTCTCAGTCAGCTCAGACCAGGCCAACTCTTCTTTCTCTTCCCACAAAATGATAAGCTTTATTCCCACCAAGGGCCCTGACAATGGGAAAGGTCTCCTTTATAAAAGCAATGCCTCCATAGGTTTTACTCTATCAACCAGGAATTAGGTAATAGGCCAAGCAGGCTACCACTCGGCCAACAGTGATTTCAGCCAGACCAGGACACACTTGTGTTCTGAGCTTCTCCTGGGACTCTCTGGCATTTGGTAGAGCTTTGTGGCTCAGTCTCTCTATCATCTAAAACTGTGCATTTGAAGACCTCACTGCTTTTGTCACCCACCATATTCCAGAACTTACTCAGGATCATTGGGGGAGACTGTGGAGTCTGGCATACCAAGATACCAAGAAACCCATGAAGTACATGAATTTCATCTTCAAATAAGTGAAAGGATGATGTGGAAAAAAAATAAAATTTTTGTAAGGACCCATAATGTTTGGACCATCATCCATGGTTCAAAGCTACAGGACACATTTGCCCAAGCTAAGTAGGAGCTTTCTTAGCACTGGAGCAGCCAACAGGAGAATGGTTCCTTAATCAAATGGTGAGCTCACCATCACCACAGGTCTGCCAGAAACCACTACTGGAACCTACGAGGCAGAGAGATGAACATCCTCCTAAGCTCCAGAGTCCACAACACTCAAGGTGGCTTCTCTCTTAGTCTTACAGCTACACTGTAACCTTCTGAAGAAAGGCAGAGACTCCAACTCTGACCAGAGGTGACTCCTATGGAGGTGTGCTAGGGTGTTAGGTGGAAGACACATGCCCAGGAGGCACAAGATGGACATGAACCTCAATTCTGATAAGGTATAACCTGGAGGCTCTAAGTAGAACAATCTTTATGTGGCTACATGCAGAGGTAGGTACTTGGTCAGACTGGATTGAGTTTATGACCTGCACCTTCATCTGAGGACACAAGCAGGGTAAGAGGTTAGAGGTATGTTAGCATCCCAGTCAGTCCTTCCCATATCCCTGCATTGGGAGACTATGATTTCTATCCAACATAAAAAGAACACAATGTCCAGCGCTCAGGAGGCTGCTGCTCCACATCCTACAGTAAGTCTACCCAAGGTGACATTCTGAGTTCCTGTCAACTTCACCTGTGGTGTTTGGGTGGCTCTCCTCGTATTCCTGACCTGTCTAATCAGAAATATTCCCAATACTTCTTGACTTTTCTGATTCCATTATTTTAGAATACAGAGACCCTTCACCAACATAGGTAAAAAAAAATCTAAGGAGAGTCCCGCTTGGTTTTCTACCAAGGTATCATCTTTTCTGTGGCCCTTTCAGAGGGAATCTGGGAGGAAGTGCTTCCTCACTTCCCCTCTTCCTAACTTATGCAGACATAGAGCTACTAAGCCACAGTGACATCATAGTAAAGTCGCATCACTTCATCCAGGAGAGATGTCTATATGCAAAACACTAAATGCAAGGAGGTACCAAATGGCCTGTGAGTAGGAGAAAAGCAGGTCTGAATACTGCACCCTCACCCCATGGGGACTTGAATGTCTTCCTGGGTTTTTATAGAGGGTAAAAAGCAGCTCCAGACAGAGAAAGGAGGAAGAGAAGCCAAGACATGTCGGCTGTGAAATGTGGCATATCTGAGGAGTTCAGGGAGAAAGTAGCTTGTGGGTGTCAAAGGGGAGAGAGACAAGACAAGAGTATTCTAAAAAAGTGTCGCTTTGCTATGAAAAGGATCCTCTCAACAGTCTTCAGAGAATAATGGTAAAGAATAACATGCCATTACCTTTTCTTCTTTTTCCTAATGTGATTCTATATAGACACTGGGACATGAGGCATCACTATTTATATTTGAATTACAAATGAATGAAACAATAGATAAATTAATAAAAACCTTAAATGTACCATTGAGCTCCCAAATTCCTAACTCTCTTCTAATGTGCTGGAAATGATAACAGCTAACACTACCCCGGGTGAAGGCTTTATACCATGCTATGTCCTGATTATACTCAACAGAAGTTTAAAATATAATGAGTGAGAAATGCACTTAGAACACCCAATACTGGCCATTCCAGCTCAGCATCATTGCACTATACTCCTCACCAGTACAGTGCAGCTAGGAGCTGAAGCCCGATGATGTCACCAACATAACAAGTGTATCCTACCACACCACCCTAACCCAACAAGATATCAACATGCACAGTACTAATACAGTTGTTACTGAGCACATATTACTGTCACATTAAAGAGAGTCTTAAATCTTAACATAAGTTAGGGTTTGGTTACTGACTTCTTTAATCTGCCTCTGACCTCAAAATATGCCATACAGAGCCCAGTGGCAATGCTGCTGCTCTCTGCTCTCAGATCCTCAGAGAGGAGTCTGTCTATGAGGAGGTGTCTATCTCAAGTAGCCACAGGGGCAGGCTAGAAATGTGACCAGATTTGGAGAGAAGCCAAGGAGCCTGAGACCACTTGTTAAGTGGGAGGTGGTCATCTACATATGGTATGCTCCTCACGGGCTAGAAAATGTCTAACTCCAGACATCATCCCCAAGCCAGCTATACATGCAAAATGCTTGTGAGTTTGAGATAACTTGAAATAATTAAATCCAGGGTCCTCTTCTTTTTTATGAAGAGAGGAGCTGACCTGAAGTCTTAAGTCAGACTTTACAGACAAGAGCAAGGGCTCATCAGCAGGGACTGATCTTTACTTTGTAGAAGCACAAGATGGTGTCAAAGTCTTTATCAGCAACTGACTATCCCATGGAGCAGGTATAATTCAAAGAAGAATTCTCAAGAAAAATCAATAATTTCTTCCTAGATGCTGAAGCGATAACTCACACTTAGGAGTACATCCTACTCATGCGAAGGAGCTGCCTCAGTTCCTAGCACTCACATGGCAGCTCTCGACCATCTAACTCCAGTTTCAGGGACCTGATGCATTCACCCAGCCTTCACAGGCTGTTCCATGAGCATGGTACTCTTAAACTCATGCAGGAAAAAAACACAGTAAATAAATATATCTTTCTTACAGTTAAAAAAAACAACCCCTTCCTGCCATCCTGTCCACTACTAATATCACCATCACTGTAGACAACTGTCACCATCTCCATCATGACCTTACCACTGTGATCTCTAATGGCTAATTGTCATAGCATTACTGTCACAATTACTAGCGATATCACCAAAACTGACATCACCATTATCACAACTGCCACCTCCACAGCCACTATCGCCATTGTTATAATGTCCATTGATTGTACCACAACCACCCATACTATGGCCATCACCATTATCATCACAGCCACAACTGGCACCACCACCATGACAAACCCTGCTGTTACAAATGTCCTTACATCACCTCTATTACCATCAACACCACCACAATTTCAAACACTTCCATTGTCAACCTCATATACAAAACAAACCTATTAGTCCTGAAAAAGTGGCTTTGAACCCCTAATACTAAAGAGTTCCAAATTTCTCATTAGATACCACGTGTCTCAAGGGTAGGTTGAACATGGGGTCATCCTTAAAGAGTATAATATGAAAAAGGAGAACCTGCATCCACCATAAAGTGTCCTAGTCAGATGATCAGGGCCAACTTGAGAAGTGGCAAGCTTCACAGACAGTATGCACAGATGTCTCCTATGACATAATGACCAGGGCACTAATCTACCCATCCAGCCTTTCCTCTCAAAGCCCATGTCCCCAATCTAATCATGTGAGAAGACATTACATAAACTGTAACAAGGAAAATTTCACATTAGAACTAAAAACATCCAACTTTTTAAAACAACTTTAGGTTACAAAAAATAACTAAGTTATAAGAATAACTGAGCCAATATCAATGAACTGTGAAGAATAATTAATGATGTATAAATGCTGCTTCTTCACAGTAACAACTATGCTAACACACAATGCTAACTATGAAGAAAACTGGGCATGGAGAAGGAAACTGCACCATCTTAGCATGTTTTTCTGTTAAGATTAAAATATTTCTGAAATTAGACTTAAGTTCTACACACTACACTTCTGAACTACACTTCTAAATATTTCCCTAGAATAATTCCTTCCCTGGTTACCTTGCCTTAGCTCTGTGCTCTGTCAGTGCTCACCCAAATACTAGTACCACCTCTAACCCCTGCCCAGATGCTCCATCCAGCCTACCCCACTTCCTGAGAACACCCAAAGCTTTCAGAAGCACTGATCAGAGTCCCACCCATGCTGTGATGGCTCCTTAAGGATTGGTTCCAGGTTTTCTTAAGGCAAAAGAGGTCTTTTCCAGGCTCTACCTCCTCCACATGTTTCTCTGACCACACTAGAAAATCTATTGTTCACACTGTCACCTTCCACACACAGAGCCCTGTTGCCCTGTCCCTGGTGAGTGTCCTCTCCCTCTTGTTGGCCCCTCCCTACCCTTTAGCACTCTGTGCAGACACTGTTTCCTACAGGGCTCTTCCTCCACCCCAGGACAGGTGTGTGAACCATGGAGGACACTCCAGAACCCCTACACTTGTACCTATCCTGCACTGTCTTACTTGAGTTCTAAAAGTGTCTCAAGTACCACTCTTGAACCAGAGTTTACTCATCCTTGAATAAATGACTGGGGAGAAAAGGCAGACTGAAAACCCATCACCTGCCTGCAATGAAGACCTCTGCTCCTGGGCTTTAGATTTTTGAATCCCATTCTTCTGGACTCCATTAACCTCACTGGAGTCCTATATAACTACATCCCATTATATGGCAATGTAATGGATTACTGGATTTAATTATAATGAGATAATTAATGTCTGGGTATTACTAGCTTGGACATAAAACTTAAATATTACCTTCAGTGTAACTATTCTCTCTAACTTCATAATTATTCAACTTAGGAATAGTGGGGTTTTTTCTTAAATGATAAGTATCTTTGTTGTAGAGTAAGTGATGCCAAGCAAAACATCTGGTCTGCAGCCTGCTGCTGTCCTTCGGGCCGGGCTCCACCACACCTCTATCATTCTGGGGCCACAGAGCAAATACCATACCTGGCTCTCTGGGTTCCACAAGGCATCTTCCCAAGTCTTTTGGGAGACAGGTGAGCAAGACCCTTTCTTGACTTCAATTTTCTTCCATTACATCAAGCAAAGGCAACCCATGAGAAACAAGGGACCCTCAGAAGCTTTGACAAAGTGAAGACAGTACAGTCAAGTCAGAGAAAGAATTATGAACTCACTTTGGGCCAAGAAACCTCATCCTCAGTCTCCACCTCTCTACTATATCTTCCCCTCCAACTTTCTCATGGTTCTTGCTTTGGGCTTTGTTATTTAAAAAAAAATGACAATTTCATGTGAAGTATCATTGCACACATCTGTAAGGAAGTGCTAAGAGGAGGATGAGTTTGGGGCTAACCTTGGCTATATGGTAAAACCCTGTCAGAGAGAGAGAGAATATTAATTCTTTGCCTTAACAAACTTTCACTTCCTGTCAGTGACTTCCATGTCTTCAATGGTGACATCATGAACATTCACACCATAAATTCCAAATGCATGACACAATGTCTCTACTCTTACTCATCCTTCCAGAACTCAGTGATGGTCAGGCCTGAGCTACCCTTTAGCTTGACAGGTCACCTATATTTGAACTCTGATCAGCCACATGAAAAAAATATTGCCCTCAGGCCACTATGCTGTAAGGACATCCAAACTAGCATATTATAGAGGCCAAGTGGAGATGATTGCCCAACTGCCCTCCAGCTTCTCTAGATTCTCGTCACTCTTGTAGGCTGCAACTGTGGCCACATGACGGACACTAGGATAAAACTGTCCAGCTATTTATTCCCTTAATGCATGACCCAAGTAAACATGGAAGTTAATAAAATGATTATAGCTTTTCCAAACCACTAAGCTTTAGGATGGTTTATCAGGTGACATTAGACAATAGGAACAAACATCCTCAGCCTCCTGCATGACACTGCTCCGTGAGACGTGAGGACACTCTTTCCCACCCGTTATGCTGGCATTTCTGGCTCCAATTTCTCCAGGCAATTTTTACTCAAAATCCACAAGCACAGATCTGGGATCCCCCAGGGTCTCTTCAAGGCAGGCATCATTACCTCAATTACTTTTGTCTACTGCCTGACCTCCTCTTAATTAATATAGTAAAGTCTGCCCCATCTACTGCCTCCATGCCTTGGTATTCTTCACTAGAGGTCCTATACACGCAGGTCTGTGGGTATTTCAAAGCTGTCATTTCAAAGGATGATTTTATTCATTCTCAAATATCTTTAGCTTTCTTCAAAGTCTTCCATTTGGAGAACTGCCCAAGGGAAGTTCACATGGATGCCCCATGCTGATTCCACCATTTCAACTAATAGCCATCCCAAGACACAATAACAAGGACAGTGCCACTTCCTCTGAGCTTCAGCCTGAGCTATCTCATGGCCATCTGAACATCCAAATACCTCAGATTGCCTTGGTGAAGAAGATAATCAGTAATATGGTTGAGAAGAAAGAGAAGAGGGATGTCTTTTGGTCTTCTACTCTATGTCATTATTTAACTTAAAGTATTTCACTTTCTGCATCTTCCATGTTGTAGGAAACCACTCCCCAGCTACATGCCCCAACTGTTTCAGAGTTTCTTAGATGGAGACTTGGGTAAACATTTCCTTCCAGGCCCCACCACCATGTTTTGTTTCTGTCATATTCACATTTATTTTGTGTGACCAGCAGCTCCTTTCCCTCAAGATCCCTGACGACAGTCATGGACAACAATGCCTTTTGTTTACCTGTACCCTAACATCATGGCACAATGCTGAAGATATGGAGTATAACAAACGGGGGACAGGGAGATGCTGATCTACTCAATGCATAGCTGGAGAATGAGTAGTCGATGTACCTGTTATAAACCCCTCCCCATCCCACTTCTACTCAGGTCCACCATCTCAGTGGTAGGTCACAATCACAGGCTTGATGTCAAGCACTAACACTCAACCAAATGTGTAAAGTTGCCTTTGCTCAGTCATGCCACTCACTGTATTTCTCCATGACCCTGATGCACCATAGCTTTACATGTTCTGAGACTCTCACTCTCCATTCATATAATAGTCACTGGTACTTCCTCATGATAGACTCTAAATAAGCAAAAGGGGACAGACCTATACCTCATGACACACTGTGCCCATTCTTAGAATAAACTAATGAGTCAGAGGTAGTAAATCCATGATGCAAATCAGAAGCCAAGTTTAGGAGGAGTCACTGAGTGGGACAGGCATGGGGCAGGTGTGCCCAGAAACATGTTGTTCCCCTGTTCATAAATAGAAGGAAGATATAAATGTTTTCTGGGACCCAGGATCTCCCAAGCAAACAGTTCTTCTAGCTATTAAATGGGGAGCATGTGGGAGAAGTCCCTCATCCTCAGATGAAGCTCTCCTGGGTCAATTGGTCTGAACCAGCTCTACTGAGGACTCATAAATGACACCTCTGGGCTCCTGAAAGTGTCCAGTGTACTTTCCTATATCACTTTCTCCTTCACAATATATTCATCAAGGACTCTCATCAAGATTGAGGGGAAAGATGGCTTCCCCTTCACCTGCCATGGACAGCAAGGCTCCTCCCACAAACATACAGTGTGAAGAGGCAGGATTGGAACCCAGCTGCTCTGAACTATTGCTCAGCTCCATCATACTCTTTGCTTGGCCATAGCCCTACTCTTCTGCCACTGTTGAAACAAGATGGTCAGCCGATAGGTCCACAAAAGTCAACTTGATACATAGAGCTAGAGCCATCCTCTTTATTCTATGACCCCTTTTCATGACCCCCTGCTTCAGAGCTGGACAATGTTGAAAGAGTAAGAAATCAAGGTAACAGTCCCATCTTGCCCCTAACTTTTTCCTTCCAGCACATGAGAAGGCTTTCTTCCTTCTGCCACTGTGGTGATGATGGACTGGCCCCAATCATCTACCCTGCATGCCTTTTCCTTTGCCATGTAACTTCACACATGGAACTCAAGAGGTAAACTCTCATACCTTCCCATTCAGCTGACCCTGTTGCTCACTTCGGCTAAGAGAATGGAGCAAAAGCAACAGAGCCAAGTTTGAGCTAGACTTCCCGCATCCCCGAGCATTTCCATTGGCTGTTCCAGAACTCTGAGGCTGCCATATCAATAGGCATTGATAAAACACCCATGGCTGGTCATCCCATCATTTAAGACCACAGCTGGTCAGCATCATCCTCACCAGACAGTCAGAGGCATCTATTTGCTTAGATCAGTTGACTTCACCCAGATTTACTGACCAGAGACTCAAAAAACAAACTATCTTAAGCACACTGGGCTCTAAGATGTTTGTTACACTGCATCGGGTAACTGATACATAGGTCTTCTCTTCTCAAAGTGAACAAGCTTCCCCAATACAGTCAGTAAGTGGCCAGTATCAGGCTCCTGCCAGTCCCAAGTATGAAGGTTCCACCTGGGAGCTATCATGTGCAGATCACTGAGCCGGATGCAGGCTGGATGGCTCAAATAGTTTTGCCTATTTGATGGGTTCATGCCAATTCACAGTTTCACCTAACCTCTGCTTTGTATAACACTCCCCTGTGTGCCCCCCACACCAGGCTTCTTACCTAGCTCCTTTGTCCATGCCGCCTCAGAGGAGGCCTTCTAATCTGAAAACTCTTAGTGCCTGAGTACATAAAAAGGGTGACTGAGTGATTTCAACTGCAGCAGGCTGCCTATACTGTGTCTACTCTTCAAGCCCCATGCCTCGTGGATGAGAGGGCATGCTGCTAATGGGACAGAGGAAGGAGCTAACACACTCAGACCCATGCTTCAGGTTCACGTGACTCCCCTTCCCTTCTCTCCCACCCTCTGACCCCACTGAGAAGCTGGCTAGATTCCTTGAGCATCTCTGAGCATAGGGAATGGAGGTTACTCACACTCCAAACAGCATGGGCTTTCATACACTGTCTCTCAATGACTGCTGGGTTCTCCTTTGAGATAACAAAAACCAAACATTAAGTTCTTTCAAAGTAGTGTTTTACTTAGGTTATTCTGCTTGGCAAGAAAGTTAAGAATGTGTTTAGTATGCTCACTGAGCATCTGAAGCACTAAACAATTTTTGCCTTGGGACAGAAGTCAATGATCCTAGAATCCTACCACCATCCATTTTCGAGACCCTGAAAACAGGATTAACAGAAATGAGTAGATTCAGGTCCTGCAAAAACACCCTGAGTCACCAGACAGGAACCACAGCAAATAGTTGAAGAATATATGGGAGGCTGAAGGGCCAGCTCTGTTTTGAAGGAGGTGCATTCTGGAGACAGCAGGTCCTGAGATCAACCCTCTTCTCACAGCCACTGAGCTCCAAACATCCAGAACAAACTGCAGGCAATGCCCTTCCTCATGATCTTGTTTATAAAAAGTTCTAAGGGGAAACAATGAATTTCTCCCATTCATAGCACTTTTGTTAAAATGCTAAGGCTTTAAAATCCATAAACAGTGGGATATAATTAAATGCAAACGTGAAGCCTTGTTTAAAAATTACTCTTTTATAATTAATTAGTAATTTAAAATATCTTGGTAAATGATACTTAAATGGCATGGATTATGCTAGCTCTGAGTGATAAAGTCATCTGCTAGAGATTGCTGTGTTGAAGCGAGAGATATTTGCACATATCATGTGGGACAACAGAGTTCTGTGTTTCTTTACCTTGCAACAACTGTAGTAATAAAGCAGACTCTTTTTATTCAGATTGTGGGGGCTTCACTCACTGCAGCAGAACCAGAAAGGAAATTGCTTGGAGTCAACCCACTGCCATTAAGGATTAAATTGGCCTCCAGCCATGCTGTAGGTCTTGGAAGCCAAACTGGGGAGGCATGTTAATGAGGGGCACCCTTTCTATCATTACACCCTCAATCTTCTACCCAGCCTCAGCAAAAGGTGCCATGCTTCCCCAGAGCAATGAGAAGGTCTCTTTCCCCACAGCTGTCTCTTTCAGTCTCCTATCTTTCAGCTACAGAAGAGTTTGTTGGTGCCGAACCTCAAAGGTATATGACACCTGATGCCAGCGTCACTTTGTCACTGCCTTTCCCTTGTCAGCATTGCAAAGACTGCCCTAAGTCAGAAGGTCTCCACTCTGGCTGTTACAGGTGCACACTACAGTGTGGGTTTTCCCTAGGGGTGTCTGCTTGTGTGTCTTCTGGTGCCTCACCAGTTTAAAGATCTGGTGTTACAAGTTACTATGTGGTTACATCCTTGTGTAGACCTGGGAGGAAGGAGAGGGAGGGAGAGAGTATTGTGTGCATGTGCCCCTCTGTGTATACATCCATGCATAAATGCATACACACATGTGAGCTAGTATCCCATACCTGCCCACATTGATGCTTACTTCCAATCCAACTCATATATTTATCTCTCTCCCATCACACGACCTAGCTGGGTCAAGATCATTTCATCTACAGGAGCATCCCAGGCTGTTTGCTGACCTCTCCTGACCTTGAATACAATTCTAAGGCAATTATAAGTCTTCCCAACAGCAGAATTTTTAAGATCAAAGTCCTGAGCACCCAAAGAAGCAGCCAAAACATATATAAAATAACCTCAGCGATACACCTTTCTACAGGAAACAAGAACTATAAGAAACACCTATTTATTTCCCCCCAGAAGATGGTCATGTTTTGGGGGGCTCTCAAAAAGTAAAAAAGCAAATGTTACTCAGCCCCAGCCCACAGGCTTTCATTCCAGTAGAAGGGAAAGAATGCCAACTTTCATGGGACTCTGGGGAGGGAAAGCTGGGCCTGTCCTCGTTAGTGGGCAGTGAGAATCAACTGTCCTTTTCACAGAGTACTTTGTTAGACATTCTTTTCTAACGAGACAAAGGAGATGGGGGAAAAGAAGGAAATACAGAATAAGCAAAGGAGAGACTAGGAGAGCTAGAAATAGAGGCTCACACACATGGCTAGTTCCTGTATCCTGGTACTTGATATGGTTCTTGATCCATGGGAGACACTAGACAGTACTTGTTGGGTGCACAGGTGACTGGATGGACAGGTGACAGAGAAACATGATGACGCATAGGACGCACCATCCAGTGAAGAGCAAAGTGGCAGTGGATATTGGTCTTCCCCATCAAGCATGACCTGGAGTGATGAAAGCAGGAAGACACAAACACTGGACCACTAGCACCTAAGACCTGAAAACATCACCACCCCACCACCCCCAAATGATTCTGCCTACAGCTCAGATCCCACAATCTAACTCGGGAGTCCCTCTTGCCATTATATCAGCCTCAGTTTCAGCCATTTCTGGTCCCATACATACATCACAACTGCAAAGATAGTGCCCCACATGCCCCACTTATTAATTCACCTAGTGCCAGTTCATTCCTCTAGACCTAGCCTTGTTATTGCTGAATGCAAGAGACCTCCTGGACACTGTGAGTGTCTCCCTGGTCATAGGTACTACTCCATCCTTTTGCCAATATGGATGACAGAATCTGCTCATACCTCTATCTCCCCTGACCGAGCTGGAAGCCCATGGAAGCAGAAAGTAAGTGACAGTGCTGGGCTCCTGAGATCTGGATACATGACAGAGGGAGCTGTGTGAGAAGCCAACTCCAGAAGCTGTTGGTGAGCAGAATCCCCAGAGCAAGGCCCTGATCTTAGTCCCTCTCCACCACTTCTGACTTCATTATTTGAGTTCTCAAGGCTCCAGAGGGAAGTAAAAAGGCCCAAACCCACCTCCACATCTGGTGAGCCAGCTGACAAGTTTGAGTGAAGATGACATCACAGACCAGTTCACAGCCCACTAAAGCCACTCACTAGCCAGTGCCAAAGCCTAACTGGAAAGACAGCGGGCCAAACCTGCTCCCCAGGTAAGGCTGACAGAAACGACTCACCTTCACTTCCTCCTTCCAAGGTCGAGAGAAGAACACAGCATGTCTTGCTGGCAAGTCCCAAGGACAACTGTGTGGTGATCCCAGCCCTGGGACCATTATAACAGAACACTATCCTTCCAAGCTCTGCTGCTCTGGAGAGTGGGGGAGAGGATTCTCCTCCAAGATCAGCTGCTCCAGGGGGCCTTCTCCTCCAAGCTCATCTACTCCAGGCATACTTCTCACCACCTTTACTTTGCTGTTGTTTATATTTCATTGTGGTGTTAGGCGGAACCCAGATCTTTGCACATGCTAGCCAACTTTTCTACACTGAGCCATAAACCTAGCTCTCTCACTATCTTTTTAAAGATACTGTGTCAGCATCATGGAGACAATGTGGAATCAAGAATTGGTCATGGACAACATGACTTACAGCTTATGGGGAACCAGGTGAGCAATAAGACATGGGTCTCCTACAACTCACCCTCCCACAAATCACCAAGGTGTCGTGGGATTATGCTGGTTATGTAAATATTTATCCCATCTATGGGTTTAATAAAAGCTGATTGGCCAAAGGCAAACAGAAAGTATGGGCAGGGCTACCAGGCTAAGAAAACTCAGGAACATTTCAGAGCAGAGACTGACGCCAGACACAGATGCCACAGTCACTGGAGCTGCCAGGAGATGCAGAGGAAATGCTGCTCTGAGAAAAGGTACCGAGATGCACAGCTGAACAAGATGAGTTGAACTGACATGAAGGAGTTAGCAAGTTATATGCATGGGCCCTAGGTCAATCAGCATAAAAATAATATAAGCGTCTATGTGATTCTGTGGGACTGAGTGTTTTTCTGTGGGACTGTGGGTCTAAACTTTTGGCCCAGGCCCAGAAAGCCCAGGCCAGAACCATTTACAACACCAAGGAGAGAGTTTGGGAATCTGCTAGCCCCATAAAACACTGCTCCTCATGTTGTAGAATCACAGATAATCCCGTGGTATCATGGAGCCTCAGGTCAAAGGCTGACAGCAGTGACCTGTTTCACTAGGGTTACCACTCAGAAAAGCAGCTTTCAGCATGAGTCACTAACAGCCTAGCAGGTCACAGTGAGCAAGGCTTGTTACAAACAACAATAAAAAGTCAACCACATCATCAAATTCACACTTAGTAAAATGTAAGTGTCCAGCAGAGCTGACTTTCATCATCCACTCCCATTTAACTATGCTTTTTTTTTAAGATTTATTATATGTATACAGTAGACAGAAGAAGGTACCAGATCTCATTATAGATGGTTGTGAGCTACCATGTGGTTGCTGGGAATTGAACGCAGGACCTCTAGAAGAAGTCAGTGCTCTTAACCACTGAGCCCCCAGCCCCCAGCCATGCTTTTTGAAAAGAAGAAATTAGGCACCGAAGCTGGGAAAACCACACAACCTACACAAGCTACACACAGCTCCTCTGTGCCTCTCAATCAACTCAGTAGTGTCCGTTCACTATGGTGTAGGGCTGAGAGGCCATCTACTTCTCTGTCTAGAATGTCATAAAATTCCAATAGGGGGGAGTCATCCTTGTGAAAATCATCCATCCTGTCCTAACCAAGAGGAAATTGGGTCCATCTACCTAAGGAGCCCAAGCAGTGTCCCAGGCAATGACAAACCACTGTGCAAGATGGACGTCCTCATCTTTTAGGGGACATGCAAGACTAGACAGCTAGACAGAAATGTCCTCCATCTTCCAGAACCTTTTCCCATCTGTGTCTAATAGACACACTAAGACTCTTAGAAAGAGACCTGGGAACAACCCTGAAGCATATCTTTCTCTGCAAAGCTGGCAAAGCCACGTGTGACCATGACAGAAAGCGTAGCACATTGTATCCTCTGAAGTCAGTAACCATGGAGGAGCAGGCTCTGGAACAGGCCAAACCTGGACTGTATCACGGTAAAATCTCCCCCTGAGATGTGTTTTAAGTGGGGTTTATTTTGTGTAAATCGCTTATAAAACAGAGCCGGTTTTAAGGGAAAATGACAGGATAAGGTTGTAGCACGCTGGAGCCTTTTTAAGGAAGATTTTTTATCTCTGCAACGTACATTTGAACTCTCGAGCAGCTGGGCCGAATTGTGCACCCGGTCGGGGACTCTCGCGAGAGAATGACGACTTCCTGTCCTGGTCCTCTCCCTCGAAGGTCTACTTCTGGAATCTTTTTTAGTTAACCACACCCTGCTCGTCTCCAGTCCTATGACGCGATCGTTCACATATATAGTTCCTGATTTCCCGCTACAGGACTGGAATTCTATTCTATCTCTTAGTAACAATGACTTTATACAAGTCACCTAACATCGGTCAAAATCACAACTGCCACATGTAGGAAAAGGGCCAGGCCCTCCATAGGCATCAGGAAAGGATGGCTTCCTCTGTTTCTCATGGCATTGCAGGGAACCAGAGACTAGGACTTTATAGGAGCTGAAAGAAAGACAGAGGTGGTATGTCCTCTCATCAAAATGCAGAGGTCGTCCTCACACGCAGTCTCCTGCCACCTCCTGGCAAGGGAAGGAGCCAGTCCACTTGTATCCATGCCTCTAAACACCAGAGACACAAAGATTTTGTGGACACAGTCTGAAGGATTAGAAAAGGCAACCAGCTAAAGCCAAGCAAAGTGCACCCAGCACCACAGGAGCTTGCATAATTAATCACTTGGAAATAACATTTTAGGCCAGTGGTGGTTGTGTAAATCCTTCAGGAGGCAAGAAACAACAAAGGCCTAGATTCACACAGACGGTAAATACATATGTATACACAGCTACATGGGACAGGTGCGTAGAAGCCTGGTTCCAAACGTTTATTATCACTGCCTCCTCCTTCACCACTATCTCAGCAGGCGCAGGAACAGAGTCTACAAAGATGGGAAAAATTGATCAACATCAAACAGACAGGAATTGGGTGGGAACCTGTGTAACTGCAAAACCCATTTTCTTTCCTCTCCCAAGCATTTCAGCAGATCAATGGCAGAGAGGGAAGGAAATGAACAGGAAAGCTCAGGAATTAGCACAAAGTGAGAAGCTGGGAGGCTGGTGACCGACTCTACAAAAACACTCCCCAGGCAGAAGAGTCCAAGTCTGGCTGTAAACAGAGTGAAAAGTCACCCCGTGAGCAGTTTTCTGCAAATATACCACTGGGAACATTCTGAGAAAGGCTGGACATGTCAGTACTGCTAATCTGAGGCTGAATCACTGCACACAGGGAACAGTTTTCTGATGAAGATGCCGAGAAGCCACAGGACAGCGCAGTCTGGCTGACCACCAGCCTGATCCAGGCCTGATTAGATGAGAGCATCAGGGCTGCTGGCCAACTACACCAAATTAAGCGTTCCCAATGTTACACTCTCCAGCAGTGGGCTTCTTGCTGGTTCCTGATGCATGAGGTAGCATTTTGAATGATAATTAATTAGAGGGGAAAGCAGAATACACAAGCACAGTACATCAGATGAAATTAGTATAATTCTGTCTTTTTCTTTTTATTTTACCTTCAATCAGAATAGGCCAACAAGGTGGCTTGCATTATGAAGAAAACCCCAGAGAGCATCCACGGCTCCATACTTCTATGACCCGTGGGGCTCTCACTTGTTCCCAGACAGACCACAGCACAGGCCCTGAGAGTGACTAGGAACTACCTGTCTATAGCCTCCATGTCAGCAGGCCACTGGCGACAGCACCAGTCAGCTCTTTGTGCTCAGTTTTCTAGTCTGATCTCAAATCAGTGGATTCTTTGTTAAATTGGCAGCCCTTCCCCATCTTCCTTAGGAAGTCCTGATCCCTACTAGACGTGTTTCTAAAAGGAGCACATGCTGATCAGGACAAGAAGAACCAAAGGAAGAGATTCGGTTATTCCAGGTGTCACTTAACAGGCAACAGACACCTCCACCAAATGTCAACAAATCCCATGGCAAACTTGCCCACTTCTCCAGAGAACTAGAAATTCACTTACCCCTATAGGTATATGGCTGTTAACAAAGAAAAGAAAATTTTTTTTAAAAAAATCTTGGTTTCAACTCAAAAAATGCAGGGAATAACTTATAAGCAGGCTTCCCACCAGCCCCATAGCTTGTTGAGAGCCAGAGAAGAGCATGGGTCACTGCTGGGGTCCAGTCAGCAGCCAACAAGTCCTGATGAGGCCTCTCTATGGTCAGGTGTGCAGAGTGAACACGTATGTTTTCCCTGATTCTGTTACATACCTGAGCCATTCAGTGGCCTCTGGGCATCCACCATGAGTGGCTTCATCTCCCATGACCTACCTCATTGATGAAGGAGTGAGCCCCTTGTGGACTGAGCAATAGGATGGCACGGCGCAGTGTGTCCCGGTAACGGTTCAGCTCCTCTGTCCTCATGGTGGTGAAGAGACTGGTGAACACATGACTGATATTCTTGTCCACCTTTTGTAAAGAGACGTCAAGGCCCAGCCGTGAGGCCTGGTCCAGAAAGCTTTGGAGCCCACGGATATCTGAGCATGGGAAAAGAGGAAGGAAGAGTCACCTTTAAGTGGGATCTATCTGAGAGGGCAGCCAACCCCAACACACCCAACCCAGGCAGCCACCAGCAGAAACTAGGGTTCCTGTCTGCTCCACTCATTCACAGCAGGCTGCAAGGCAGCAACTTAGACCCAATATCCTCACCAGCATCTCGCTCCAGAGTATAGGGTGGTTGTCTTCTAGCATTGGAAATCCGTTCTGCCATCCAAATGGCGCTATGCCACAATCCACCTTTGTAATCCTTTTCTTCTCTTCTGTGTGGTCTCAGTTCTGGAAGTTCTATCCTCCATGCTACCTGGGCTGGTGACCCTGCCTCAGATCTTCCCCATCTCCCTCTGTACTTCACGTCTGAAGCTTCTTCACACTCTCAAATCAGACAGGACTACTCACTAACCTGAAGAGAGCTGAACCAGCCTTGAGGTAGGCCATCCTACCTCTAGGTCATGCACTAATCATTCAAATGTCAACATCTCATGTGATGACTCCTTGTGCAGCTTCAGGATCTTATTTTTCTCCATGGAACTTCCTTCCTCTTGCTTTATACAAAGAGGTGACTCATCCCAAGTCCAATCAGAAGCCCATGATCCAACTGATTCAGAGATGAATATGTAGCCAAGGTCTTTCCCCAACACAAGCAAGAAAACACAAGCAGATAAACCCACTGAACCACTTACCTGACAGTGGGAGTCCAGAGTGGATCCTGGAGCCCAGAAAGATGCACACTCTGCTCACTTGTGAGGGGCTGGGTGCTGTTTTGTTTATTAAGTGTGACTCTAATGAACTTCCAGTAACAAGACTGCATAAGCCATCTAACTTCCCCCAAGGGACACCTACCCAAGAATGAAACCAACAGAAAAACATGCCGGCATTATAAGCTGCTGACACAGCTATTCTGATGCTATTCATTCCATCTGTGTCTGATGCTGTCTCCTAGAATGGACTTCCCAAGAGGTCCTTTTGCTATCCAAGCCACTTGTTTTGTTTCTGTCACCTGCACCATAAATTATCAACACATAGGAAAGCCATAAGTGCCCACTCTAGAATGTTTCCATCACCTACCTATGCTGACTGGTTTTGTGTATCAACTTGATACAAGCTAGAGTCATCAGAGAGGAAGGAGCATCACTTGAGGAAATGCCTCCTTGAGATCCAGATGAATGGCATTTTCTCAATTAGTGAGCAGCGGAAGAGGCCCTGCCCATTACGGATAGTGCCAGCCCTAGGCTGGTGGTCCTGTGTTCTATAAGTAAACAGGCTGAGCAAGCCATGGAAAGCAAACTAATAAGCAGCACCCCTCCATGGCCTCAGCTCCTGCCTCCAGGATCCTGCCCTGTTTGAGTTCCTGTCCTGACTTCCTTCAGTGATGAACAGCAAGGCTGAAGTGTAAGCCTAATAATAAACCCTTTCCTTCCCAATGTGCTTTTTGGTCATAATGTTTCATCACAGCAATAGAAACCCTAACTAAGATACTACCTTATTTTTGCATTCCTGATCCCAGGGACAGACCCTCCAGAGGATGCTGAGTATAATCTCTAATCTCATAAAGCCACTGTTCCCATGCCTGGGATCACTGAGTGTCTAGTCACTAAACTCCAAGTCAAAATACACAATGCTACTTAGTCAGGATTTATTTACTGGTGCTTCTCTGAAAATGCCTCCTCTTGTCTAACACCCAAACATAGGACTATATAAGCAGATGTCAAGGATGCTGCTGTACATCTCTCAGCTTCCCATCTTGATGGGAAGACAAACTTACCAGTAAGTCTAGTCTCAGCTTCACAATAGCAGGAGTAGTTCCAAAACTACAACAGGGGGATGCCCAAGAGGAGGTCCTGCAGGGAACTCTAAGAGATCTTTAAAGTCTCAGACAAAATATTCCTCCCTTCTACTCTTCAATTTGCTTATCTATAAAATGAGGGATCTGAGAGGCATAATTCTTATGAGATGGCCTTCTTGGGTCCAAGAAGCTGGCACTTGATAGTAAAGAGGGCCAGGTTCTTAATGGTCCAAAAAAAAAAAACCACTGTGGTACCCAGAGGAGGAACCCATGGGCCACTCCAGAGATAGGCAAAGCAGGCTGATATTTAAGCCTGCAGCCACTTATGCTCTAGTCCAGCCAGTACTTTGGTCTGTCTGTTTGTCAGCCTGACCCTGGAACATAGACATGATACAAGTTAGGGTGCGGTTCCCTGAGTCAGAAGCAAAGCAGCACCAGGAGGTCTTTTTCACTAGGTTCCAGAGTGAGGACAATACAGCTTGCAGATAACCCACCAAGGGCTCTGACATGGTGCCTTGTACCTATCCTAGCACCCAGAGCACACAACCTACAGGCTCTAGCTGTGAAAGCCTCTTGAATCTTCATAGAAGTCACTGAGTTCCCATCATCTCATGTGGGACCCCAGAGATCTATAACTCCAAGGCGTCTTTTTTTAAGTGAAATTAAAGAATTGTGCTAACTAGGATTTTTGACACAGGACTCATCTAGGAAGAAGAAACTTCAACTGAGAAAATGTCTCCATCAGGCTGGCTCATAGGCAAGTTTATGAAGCATTTTCTTAGTTAATGATTAATGTGGGAGGGGCTGGCCCACTGTGGATGGTACCATCCCTGGGCAGGTGGTTCTGGGTGGTATAAGAAGAAGACTAAGCAAGTCACAAGAAACAAACCAATCAGCAGTTTTCCTCTGACGTCGCTGTCGGCTTCACTTCCTGCATCCCTGTGGGGTACTGCCTGAAACCCTGCCCTGACTTCCTTCAACAGACTGTGACGTGGAAGCATAAGTCAAACAAATCCTTTTCCTCCCAAGGTGCTTTTGATCAGAATGTTTGATCACAGCAATAGAAAGCAGACTAAAAAAAAAAGAATTATTCTTATTTTGCTTTGTTAGTTTCTGTTTTAATTAACATAATAATTAGACATATATAGAATACAGTGGGATGTTTTCATACATATATGCATCCTACAACAAGCAAGTCAGCTAAATTAGCATATCCATCACTTCAAACACATTTCTCGATGATTGGGTCATTCAACATAGTCTCATCCAGCTATTGTGCAGCACTTAACACAGTGCCGCTAACCAGAGTCACTCACTGTGCCAGCACAAGAACTGACTTCTCCCAACAGCACTCTTGTGACTGATAACCAGTACCCTCTCATTTCCCATCATATTCCCAGCATCTAGCTATTAGTTCTCTACTCTCAGCTTCTATGAGTTCACCTTTTTAATTTAATTTTATGTTATTTTCTTACTGAAAATAAATTCTTTTCATAAAATATATCCTGATTATGGTCATCACTCCCTCAGTTTATCTCAGATCCTCCCCACCCCACCCCCACCCCCACCCAAATCCAAATCATTTCTTCCTTTTTCTTATTAGAAAGCAAACAGGTATCAATAATGATAATAATAATAATACATGAAATAAAATAAACCTCTATAGGGCAATACAAACAAACAAGCAGAAAAATAGAGAGCCAAACAAGTACAAGAATCACATATAGATGCAGGGGATATACAGACTGGAGCAAATAGGAATCCCAGGAAAACACAAAGTTGGAAATCGTAATATATATAAACAAAAGAAAATAAAAAGTAAAAAGAAAATACAAAATGTCCAGGAGAAGTATTAAAGAGACAAAAAATATCCAAAACTACCACTGAATTCATCACTGCTGGGCATGGGATTTGGCTTTAAGAGTAGTTTTTGTCCACCCAATGAGACTCCATTGGAAAAAAACAACTAGCTTTTCACTTACAAGTGGGTATCAGTTGGCAAAGGCTTCTGAGTTAGGGATAGGGCCTTGTGTCAACTTCTCCAGTCAGTGATGGGACCACCCTACCTGGCATGTGGTCCAGCTGTGGGTTGCTATATTTATTCCCATCCACTAGCAGAAGAAGCATCTCTGATGAAGACTGAGCAAGACACTGATCTATGAGTGTATCAGAATGTCCTTAGGAGTCATTTTGTTGCTACCTATGTTCCTTTTGCTGAACAATACTATTTAGTTTTCTCTAGGTCCTTGGCCTATGTTGTCTCATGTCTTGGCCATTAAAGTAGTACTGGGGATGACCTCCATTTCATGGAGTGGGCCTTCAGTCCAATTAGATACTGGTTGGTAAGTCCCATAAGCTTTTGCCCACTATTTCACTAGTGCATCTTGCAAGAAGGTCACCATTATAAACCAAAGGGCTTGTATCTGGGTTTGTGTCTATGTTTCTCCTTTGGTAGCTTACAAACTACCTTCCAGTGCCAGGAACTGTAGTCAGCAATGATGTAGACTTTAGTTAAGCACCAACTCAACTCCTGCATGTTCAATAAGGTCTATAAGTGTTATCTGCAGCAATAGAGCTCACCATCACTTTGTGGAGATCAACCAATCATCTCAGTAATAGCCTGCTTAAGCATTTGGTTTTGCAGCACTATTCACAATACACAAGATGTGAACTCAGTCTCCTAAAGATCCATCAGTTGATGGATGGATGGATGAATGAATGGGTGGATGGATAGATGGATAAAATGTAGGGTATAAACATAATAGAATATATCCAGCCATAAAAAGTAATGAAATCCTGTCAGTTGTGGAAGTGTGGATAAACCTAGATGAATTTGTGTCAAATGAAATCCTAATGATTGTCTGTTATACTCATAAAGCAGTGCCTAGCCCAGTGGTCATCATGGAGGCATCATCTAACAACCAGTGGGAGCAGATGCAGAGGCCCACAGCCAAACACTAGCTGGAGCAAGGGGAACTCTGCAGAAGATGGGGGAGGATTATAAGAGCCAGAGAGGTTGAGGACAGCACAAGAAGATGGTCCACACAATCACCTAAGTAGGGCTCATAGGGGTCCACAGAGACAGAAGTGACGATCATGGACCCTGTGTCCCTGTGTAGGTCTGAGCTAGGTCCTCTGCATGTGTTATGGTTGTGTAGCTTCGTGCTCTTGTGAGGCTCCTAACAGTGAGAGTAGGACTGTCTCTGAGTCTTTTGCTTGCACTTGGGGCCCTTTCCTTCCTATTGGGTTGCCTTATTTAGCCTTGATATGAGGGGGTTTTGTATCTAGTCTTATTGAATCTTGTTATACCATATTTGGTTGATATCCCTGGGAGGCCTGCTCTTTTGGGGAGGAAGGGGAGCAGAGTGGTTGTTGAACTGGGAAAGAGAGGATATGGGGGTTTACTAGGAGGGATGGAGTGGG
>PVIH01005034.1:0-64603 GCA_004025045.1 Sigmodon hispidus
CAACTATGTTCATAGCAGCATTATTTGTAATAGCAAGAACCTGGAAACAACCTAGATGTCCCTCAACTGAAGAATGGATTAACAAACTGTGGTACATCTACACAATGGAGTACTACTCAGCAGTAAGAAAAAATGATATCCTAAAATTCGCAGGCAAATGGATGGATTTGGAGAATATCCTCCTGAGTGAGGTATCACACACTCAGAAAGACTCCACAGACTTTTTATTGGGAGCTATTTTTGGTAGCTGTTAACTTCAGGGAGTAGAAAGTCATCTTTTGGGCATCTCCACTGGGGAGGAACTTAAAGATAAGATATGGAGAAGAAGAGAACTCAGGTAAGAAAATCTGTCACAGTATGAGGAAATGATGATTATTTTTTTAATTGAAGAACTTCTCTGGCAGCATACCAAAAAAGAGACCATGAAATGGCATTGTAGAGTATGGGCAATTTGGTAAAACATTAGATATGATGCCTGATAAAATAGTAACCAGAGTATTTCTAGTATGTATCCCTTAAAAAGATTAAAAGCACTTGGGAAACAATACATAAAAGTAATGATATCAAAGGCAGACATAGTTGTTATGCAAGTCGTTGACAGAGTGTAAACTCTCTATGATGTTCCTTTGGATTACCCACCTCATCACTAACTCCAGTGATGAGAGGGGGAACTATAGATGGTTTGCACGAATTTTCAAACGTCATCCTACTTGGCAAGGCAATGAATGTATATATAAGCTGCACAATAGGATTTAGAGAGCTAAGGGATGCATACAACAGAGTCACAGGAATGAGGGTTTGTCCTCACTGCTCTTAGCAGCAGCTGGTTTATCTAAAAGATATAGCAACTCATTCAGTCTACAGTGTCAAAATTTCCTTTTATCCTAGTATGCAATATCTCTGTTAATCTTTAATGGCAATAATGTTAAAATCTAGTTACATCAACTAAAACCTGTTATTTCATTAATAATTTTTAAAATGAAGAACTATAGTTAATATGAAAACAATCAACATAGAAGTATACATATTTAAATTAAATGTGACAGAGATTTAGATAGAAATTTAGCATGTATGATATGGTAGAAGTTGGGTTGTATTTTTAAACTATTAGTTTGAATATTACAATTCACTTTTTAACTCAGCTATCTTCTAATCAATAAAAGAAAACAAAAGCTAACTTCATATTATTATTATATGTAGTTCTTGTTACAGAAAATTTTAAGACAAAGATAAATGTTACTTCTTATGAAATATTTTCTTATGAAAACATTATATGTAGTAATAGATAAGGTTAGGTTCAACAAGGTGCTTTAACAGTTTCACAAAGCTTAGATGAAGACAGTGTGTGAAAATTAACCTCAGTTTCTAAATTTTTGTCTATTTAAAAGTGAATTTGAACTTATCTGTATTACAAATGGCACATGTTTCTTTTCCTAGAGAACAGAGTACCAATCTGTGACTCTAGTTAAACTTCAAATAAGAAAACTTTAAATAAACTTAGGGTAAATCAAGGATAAAGAAGAAAGAACAAATAACATATTCTCTTTTCTTGGCCCTAAACTGAAAAAAATGCAGACGTTATCAGGCTGTATGGAAAATGTTACAAAAGCAGAGTAAAGCTTTATCTCTAATTTACAGAGAGCTGTCAGGGATGAGGCTTACGCTCAACCGAACGAGCAGAACAATTGATGGATATTGGCCTGAAGCCCTGGAGCCATGCGTGCACTTGGAAAACATTTTAACTCTAATTGAAAATATTCAAGATGGTTTAAAGAAACGTCTACTCTAAACATGGTGTAGACTACTAGACAAATTTGTCATTAATAACAGTGAAGTATCAGAGACAAGATTCAATCGATTTAGTTCAGTATATATAAAAGATAAATATTTTTCCAAAACTAAGAAGTACATTTTCATAGTTGTGTTTACCTTTTAAAGGAAGTGGTAGCAAACTCCCATCCTCATAGTAAACAATTCTGTGAGCATATCTTAAAATCACTTGTCTTTCAGTGTGGGCTTCAAACTCCTTTTGCCAATGCACACAGCATTGGTGTTTCTAGTATTGATTGTCATTGGTTTTTTATTGTAATTTCTTAAAATAGATACAGCATTGAGAATATCTTAAGGGGAGAGACTTGATAGACACAGCTTCAAATTTAACAATATTTGTAGTTAGTTTGTTCCTATGTAGGCATATTAAATAATAAAAAGAACTGTTCTCTGTGTCTCTTTTCTCTAAAATACATGGAACATAAAAAATAAATCTAACAATGATTGTTATTGTTAAACTTATGAATATTACAAGAATTTTACCAGGTTGTCTGTTTAATTTTAAGCATGTTAAATACAGAGTAGTTGATCTTAAAATATGTTACACAGTTTTTAGGTATGTTAATCCCTCATCTTTTAGAAACTTGGTTTTCTTCTACTTTCCTTACTTTTGTTCACATGACTCCTGCTCACTTGGTGGCCTAGGCTGTGGGCCCTACCTACCTACAAGTCCCCAGGTCTGTTGGGTACATTGGTCATCAATAGAGATCTCTTGATTTTTTTCCATTAATTCAATAAATATACTGTGGCATCTACTACATACCCCAGGACTGTACAAAAAACAACAAATTTACCCCAAAGTAACACAAAGTCCCTGTAGTTAATCTTTCTAGGGCTGGTGTCTATGTGTCACAGGCTTACTTGGAAAAGCTGATTCAAAGTCTTTAGGATCTGCTTAGGCATAATTACTTCTCTTGATATTTACTTTTATTCTTGCCCTCTAGGCCCCCCCGATTGTTGAGCTTAAAACTTATGGTGTCCTTGTGACTTCTGACAGATGATCCGCTCTTTGCAAGGCTTCAAAAAAGAACAAGGGAATAAGCAGTGACTTCAAATAATAATAGGTGTATTATGTTCTATTTTTAAGACCCTAAATAGAATTCACTGGAGAGAAAATTGTCAGCATTATTCACATATCAATATGTCTTTTCAAAAGATACTGTTATCTAGAACTAAACATATTTAGTCTGATTACATTGATTAATGTGTAACAACAATCTAGAAATAATATATTTGTTTTGATTATAATGATTAGCTTCTAACAACAATTTATCTTGTGATCAATATTTATAGCCACAAACCTCAAAACGAACTATTACTTTAATGGACATGAAACATTCAGCCCTATAATGCAGCCCCCAGAGCACTTAAGTAGTAAATAATGTGATGCTACATCATAAGAAATCTTCAGACACTTAGTCATTTCATTCAGACAGACTCAGAAATAAGTAGGTGCATACATTTATTTAGATTTCTAAGGTGCTATCACTGTGAAATATTTTTATGAAAAAGCATAAAATGATCAAATTCTTCTACCTCTTCCATTAAGCCAGAACTCTAGCTATGAATTTAGATAAAATTAGCTTCTGTTTTTCAATGATTTGTTCACATCACTTTAGATTCATTTTCTCTCTTTTGATACAGACTATTCTGTTAGCAGATGCATTGTACACACTTAGGCCTGAACACGGTTTCTGTTTTGTAATAGAACCTCATGCATTTTTGCTAGGTTGAATAGAATGCAGTGGATGTAAGTGTATATCAAATAAAACTTCAGCAAACATGTCAGAGTACAGAACAGAATGGCTACAATTGTATAAACACATAACCATGATTATAATTACTTTTCTATAGAACAAGGAGAAAGAAAAACTGAAATTATCTAAATGATTTTGCTCAGTAGCTTTTCTCCAAATAATTTTCTAACAACTGGTAAATGAATTGTCTGATTTGGGGAACATTTCTTTTAATCTCTGTGTAAAAAGAACAAGTTCTGTGAAATGATTAAGTGCTAAACAAACAACTTAGTTGAAGCCTACAGCTGTCATACTCTGTATTTAAAGGGTTTCTTTCTAGGTTCATCCTGAGTTAAACATGTAGGAAGTGTGCTGCATTAGAGAGATATGCACAACCAAAGACCTCAGTGCTAGTCCTAGAGTACACTTGGGAGCCACAATGAAGATGTAACTTGTGTGGATGCAAGATTCTCACTTGTAAAAAAAATACCTTATAAGCAGTAGTAGTAGAGTTTAGACAGTGATTTTCCTAGAAGTGATAGGGACTCAAAACATACTCTAGACTGAAAGAGATGTTAAACATGAGAAGAAGCAATTGAAGAAGATCAAAGGAGTTCCACAGCTGTTCTCTTCTCCCTGTCCTGGCACTCTTTGATGTCTATAGAAGTGTTTGGGCTAAACTCAGAGCCCTGTGGAGAAAAGCCCACCCCCATTTATCTGAGCTATTTTTCCCATCCTCCCTAGAGGTTGGTAACTGAGTAGACACCCCAGTATGTTTGCTGTATGAACAGTAAAATGGAAGGGACATTTTTATTTGATAGAAAGACGATAAATAACTAAATAGAATATTATATTATTTAAATAATTCTTTGTTATATAATTGTTATACTGAGAATATGTACCTTATTTTTCATCATTTGCAATCCATAGTGCAATGATTTTTGGTGTATATACAGATATGTGGTACCCTCAGCAATGGCAACATTTTCTTTACGTCAAAAAGAAAGCCTGCAACAGTTACCACATGTTTCTCTTCCCACACTAAACAGTCAGACTTTACTTTCCAGCTCTACAAATTTACTTCTTCTAGACATTCCACATAAATAGATTAATGCATAATATCTGATCATGTATGAGTGCCCTGTTAGCATAAGGCTAGCAATTTTTCTCCTGAGTTGAATGTTTATTTTCATTCCCTCTCTGCTAATACAATATTTCATGAGCTTGAACCTCTGACATCCAAGAATGAATTGTATCATTCTTTCAAGCTTCATCAGAAATGTCCAATTACAAGAAAAGCAATATAAATTTTCTTTGTTTGTCCTAAGAAGCTTCCTAAAAATAACAAGGTTAATGTTAAATATAAATTAAATATGTTAGACACTATCAAAGTTGAATATTATTATGCCATGTTGTGTCTGGCTGAAGTTTTTTTTTCTTCCGCTAGCCCAGCAATTACTTCATTACTTCATTAGCTATATTTCTTTTGCTTGTGAGAGAGACTGAATGCTTCTATGTGTCCAGGGATTTTAGGTTAACTTAAAAAATCCTGTATGCTCACACATCAGGTTAGCACACATTTCATTCACTATGGCAACGCTTCTGGGTACATTGCTCAGGCTAAAGTGACACAAATCTGAAATCTATTGGTAGAATTTTAGAGTCAGAACTGAAACTGAAAGTAATTACTGAGTTGTGAACCCCTTGCTGCAAGTTCCCAAACCCCTTGACAAATAGGTTTCCTCTCTGAAACGCCCCAACACATTGCAACTCGTCACATTGACTGTAGAGAACTGTCAATTTGAAGACAATGCTATCTCCACTGCACATAAAAAAATGTCTTAGCAACAGGTGAGTTTTCTGAAGGATGATTGTCCCAGGTAACTCAGAAGATATGTGCCACCATCTTAAGCAATATCATACTGAAGTGGTTACATTTTATTTTGCCCATAACCTAAAGTTCTTCCACTTAAAACATACAGAAGAAAGCTTACCCATGTTACTGACTTTGTCAGTCTTTCAGAAACAGTATTTCCAATTTATTGCAATTCCTGGCTATTTCATCTTTTAAGTCGTAAATTTAAAAAATTCACTGTATCAAACATACTTTCTACAAAGACTTTTGTTTCTGGAATAGAAACATTTTTTTTTTGCCTCTTCCCAGGTATGTCTTTGCTTTGTTTTGTTTTCATCCAAAGAAAGCAAAAAAGTATAAGATAAAATAAACTAGGTTTCTTGAATTATTTTGAGGTTCACCATTTCCTTTTAAGACGCTGTCTGGAAAATTTATCTTAGGGACATAAAAATTGTTACAATGATGGCACAATCAAGATAGAAGGAAGCAAGAGACTTGGTTAATGTATCACAGGCAAGCATTAGGTCTAGTTTCTATAATAATTTACATACCATTTCTGCAATACCAGTCACACTGTACAAAGAGGTTGCCAGCAAAAGGGATTTAAGGATCTAGGGCATAAGTTATACTGCAAAAGCCCATGAGTCATGCTGTTTGCTTTTGCCCTTGGTTTCCAAGGGTTTTTTTTTTTAAATACAGGATTGGCTCTGGTATTGTTCTGGCAACAGAATGGACATTCTGGTTTGTGATCTCAGAGTCTCCAGTGGAAACTCACTGGGTGGCTGCATCCATGGCACTCTCCTCTTCTATCTACTTAATATTTCCCTGTGGAGATGGAGGAAGAGAATGCTGAAAGTGAGCATCTCAGAAACATTTAATCAGGTCCAAAAAGCAAACTGGAAAGCACCTCTGTGGGTCTGGATGGAGATATCAGAGCTGTCAATTTAGACACCAAACACTAATTTCAAAATACAAAGGCAAGCCTTAGCAAGCTGTTGCCTTTCCCCAAAAGAAACTTCTGAGGCCTGATTCACACAAAACCACCTAATAAATATAAATGTTGACCATGCACATCTAATAAGGACAGACAGTAGTTAAATGTGTGTACTTACCTCACACAGTTCTGGACTTATTCAGTACATTCATACTGGTATACATTCAATATAAATGTGTGTGTCAACCTCTATTTGTCATAACTACATTTAAAATTATGAGATTTATTAACCATTAAATTTTAATTTATAATTATATGCAAAATTTTGGTTTTCAATAAGTGCTTTCTTTATAATGTACAAAACATCAGATAATATACCTACTGGTGGATGGAAGCTAGGACATTTCAGAAAAACGGAAATCACCTTCCATCACTGACTGTTTAAGAGGCTATCATTTGCAGGATTGAGACTCATATCTGTTAACAACCTTTATCTGAATTTTTACTCCCAACTGTGTCCACTCTTACACTCAGAAAGCAGAGGCCTCAATGCTCTCTACAGCCTAACAGTGCCAGCCCTGTTTCTCCAGGCTTGGCAATCAAGACATGGCTTACATCTCTGCAAAGCTCATTCAGCAGAAACTCCATTGAGCAAAAATTTATTGACTGCCTCCTATGTGCTTGGCATTTTAGGATCCAGTTGGCCTAATTACTCACCATTGCTCTAGCCTGATTATTCTCCTCCATGACTTAACTGCATGGATCTATGCTCAAATTTTATCTATTCTTCAAAGTGCAACTTAAATGCTTCTTACTTCTGAAACTCATTATTCCTTTCAATACAAAGCAATTTTACCATTTCAAGCTCCATATGATATTACCTGCACCCATAACTTGGTATGCAGTTTGTGTGGCTCAATACTGGGTAGAAATGAAATGCCTTTCTTTAAAGCATAGTAAACAGTCAGGATAGCAGCAGCAGAGCATCACACCAAGTGTGCAGCCTTCTAACATGACAGGAGTATGAGACAAAATGGGTCACATGCTCAAGAAACCAACCCTCTCACCATTTTTTCAATGCAAGAATTATAATTTAATTAATTCATGAGATATTTTACACACAGATTGCCTTTTTATTTTAAATTCATATAGGTTTCTCAAGAATAATAATGGACTATACTCACAGCAGTTAAGGGTCTTAAAAGGTATCTGTTATTACAAATATTTACCATTGAAATATATAGCTCATAGACTGACTTTACCTAGAATAAAACATCTCAGGGTCACTGATCCAGTCATGAGATCCCCCTTTAATCTTTATGTACACTCAGGTCTGAAACCAGACTAAATGAGCAAGCAAATACCACTCTGTGACACAAGGCACTATGAGGTGGAAAAGTGACTTCTTGAGGATATAACTCATTGTCTCAAACTCTTATAAAATAGAAATTTCTGGTTTTCTCAAAAACATCAAAGTATTGTATTAGTACATATTATCCCTGTTTCTAAGTCTCCACTTTGAGAAAAGTTATTAATTATATAGAAAATATTGATACCTATCTTAGTTATGGTTACTATAGTTATGATGACACACTATAATCAAAAGCAACTTTGGGAAAATGTATTTTTTTCTGTGTCATAGCCCGTCATGGAAGAAAGCTGAGATAGGAAGTTAAACATGGCGGGTACCTGGAGTCAGGAGCTGATGTAGAGGCCATGCAAGAGTACTGATTTCTGGACTTTTCAGCCTAATTTCTTAAAGAACACAAAACCACTAGCCCAGAGGTATCCTATAAGTATATTTTTTAGATATACCACCAGCCAGCTCACACAGAGGCTTATTATTAACTATACATACCCAGTTTATAAAAGCTTAGACTTGTTACTAAGAAGCATAGCTCTTATAACTTAAACTAACCCATATTTCTTATCTATGTTCTACCACATGGCTCAGTACCTTTCTTGAACAAGGCAAATTGATCTTCCATCTCCCCAAGTCTCATGGTGACTCCACCCTCCTTTATTCCCACACTCTCTGCCTGTCTGCAAGTCCATTCTAGTCTAACCTGCCCCAATAAAATGATCAGACCTGGAAATACATACATGCAAACAACATTGCACTGATTGAACAGATTGTACTTATGTATAATATATATGTGCACATATATGTATCTAAAAACAATTAACAAGTAAAAGACCATGGACTTAAAAGAAAAAATACAGGGTTGTATGGGAAAGTTTTGAGGGCAAAAAGGGTACATGGAAATGGTGTAATTATAATCTCAAAGGAAAAATATGTATATATCAAAATGACTTTGATTTGCCTTTCTTTATACTGTGGGTAGATTAAGCTTGACATGTTCTCAATGTAAAATATTACTAGGATTATTTTTACTTATAGACATTGTGCTGAGATAAGTCTGCTCATTTTGTGCATACAGTTTTGCCAAGAATGAACAAAAGATTACACTTATGTAGCTTCAGGGCAGCCACACTGCTGAATGCAAAGTTCTCAAACACTGTGTTTAGAGATACAGATCTTAAAGAATACTAGACCAACATTAAAACTAATGAAAATAAACATTCACTTTCCTGGTTTTAACAAAATAATGAAATTGGAGAAGAGTTGAGGGACAGTATATGCATGCAGTTGTCTGGGGAATAGATAAATGTTCGTTTTTATTTGCTTAAGATTATGAAGTGTTGGATCACCACAGCAGTTGTAAATGATTTATGGAATAAGACACATTCCTGCTTAACTTACAAAGACTATCAGCAGTGATGGCAACTACAGAGAAATGCTGCTATTTTTAGCAGTCCAGTTACACAGGAACTACATTATTATTATATGAAATATCATGAAATATAAACTAAGCTTCTCTCTCAATGGTGTTATTATAAAATTATTCCTTAAAAAGTGGTGAAGAAATAATATTTCTTTGTAGTTATATCTGTGCTTGCAAATGAGCTGAGTGTACTACAGATATCCAAGAGTTCTGCACAGGGTGCTAACAGGGGCCTTTAATGGCTATTCATATATAACCCAAATGTCAATCAGTCATTTCACACTGTACTGGATATTTATTATGTCATCTTGACACAGATAGTGGGGTTTTTTAAACTATTTTTAGAAACATTTTATTATTATATTACTTTTTAAGCATACCAACCATTTTCTTTAAGACAGAGGGAACCTTATTGAGAAAATGCCCTACCATCTTGGCCTGTGGTCAAGCTTATGATGTGTTTTTCCGATTTATGTTTAATGTGGGAAGACCCAATTCACTATAGGCAATGCCACCACTTGGATGGTGGTCCTGAATGCTATACGAAATAAGGCAGAGTAAACTATGAAAGATAAAGCCAGTAAGCAGAACTCCTCCTTAGCCTCTGGTCAGTTCCTGTTTGAAGCACCTTCTCTGCTTGAGTTCCTGCTCTGGCTTGCCTAGGTGATGGACAACAAGCTTTAGGACAAAATAAAATCTTCCCTCCCCATGTTGTTTTTGTTCATAATTATTTTTACAGTAATGGAAACTCTAAGACACATACATATCCAAGATCTCCACATTTTAGTCAAGAGCTTGCTGACTGATTCTGTTACATCCCTGTCCTCATCCTTAGTCATATGAAGGCATAACCTTAATTTTCTCCAGGGTCTGCCTTCTGATCATTTCAGACAAAACATTGGGCCTTGACCATTCCTCTTGCGCTTGAACTCTTCCCTTTTTCTCAAAAGTTCTCTTTCTCAAGCTCCAGATATCTGCTAAGGAGTATGTGATCAAGTATAAAGGAAGCATTGTATTCTTTGTCTATGAACTTAGAGAGCTCAAAGTGTATTTCCTGAAACCAAGGTAGTTCTACAGGTTACATAAAATTCCAACAAGCAAAAGCAGAAAGCAAGAAAAAACAGCATGTATACATTTAAATATGTACAGGTAACAGAGATTTAGAAATATAAGGAAGATATGTTCATGTGCATACAAACTTACATGCAGTATGTGAATAACAAATAAGAATATCCTAAAAAGAGGTGCTAGTAGGGATAATAATACTTATTTGCCATAAATCAATTTTCTGAAGTTCAAACTTTTCATGAACAGTTAATTATAATCTAGAGATTTAAAAAAGATTGAATATTTTAAACACAAACAATTTATTGATTACCTTTCAACTAAACAAAACAAAAATACTGAAAAGCAAAAAATAATGGTTCAGGGCTTAGGGAAGAAGCTCAAGTGGTAAAATAGCTACTGTACAAGTATATGGGTCTAAATTCAAGTTTTTACCACCTCCACAAAATGTTTGGAATGCTTGCACACACCTGTTATCCCAGGGATGGGAGGGAAGAAACATGGTATCCAGGGACCTAGTTGGTCAGTGAGTCCAGTCAAATAAGCAAACTCCAGATTTATTGAGATCTCAAAAAATGGAAAATGACTGAGGAAAGTGGACAATGGCTGAAGAAAATCAAATGCTTGTGCATGTGCATCCGTGCTCACATGTTCACACACACAAAGAGACAGTCACACTGGCAGGAATGTGCAGGCAAGACAGGTTAACTGAAGATTATAAGAACTAAAGTAACATTATGGAGAAAAAGAAAAAAAGCATACAGACAGCAATCTATAAATAAACTCAAATGAACTTGGTACCAATGTGGTAATTCTGATTGAGATGACTATCGTCTTATTCTTACTGTTGATAGCTTTGCATTGTCACTTCTGTTTGGTCTCTGAAAACCATCATCATTTCCTGAGTGATAAACAGAGAAAACATTCTATGAATAACAGAGGCTTGTCAAAGTGTGTATAAGAATCAGAATAAAACCACATGATGGGGGCTGAAGAGATACCTTAGCAGTTAAGAGCAGTTACTACTCTAGCAGAAGACCTACATTACATTCCTAACACCCACATGTTGTCCTACAATTGTCTACAACACCATTTGTGGGATTCATCACTCTGTTATGGCCCATTAATGGGTTACATGCACATGATGCACATATTCTCGTGTGTGTGTGTGTGTGTGTGTGTGTGTGTGTGTGTGTGTGTGTGTGTGAGTGTGTGTGTATGTGTGTATAAGAGAGAGAGAGATCATCTAGTGTCTTCTTCAGTTTGTCTCTAGGCTGTTGTGGGATATCAAGAAATTCAGTTAATCACTACACTTACATATTTTCTTGTCTGAAAAGAAGCAAGCTAATTATTGTGATTTGTTAGCTAAAACTTCTTATTTTATAAAATAAATAATTAATAATATCCTCATTTAAGATGACAATATGTTCATAAAGCTGAGATCATTATTCATAAATAAAGCCCATCAGCAAACACTGAATGTGGATTTTTTTTCCTTGTAAGTGGTAGGCACATACAATAAGGAGTATCAATTCTCCTTTAGAACTGTTGAAGTATTTATGGTACTTATTAACATCTATGCTGACGGAGATTTGACTGTTGTCAAATTGTCCTCTGCACCAGAAGCAAGTGAAAGTGCAAGGAATTTAGCTGGCTCTCACATAATTTTTATTGAATTTTCCACTTAAGATTTTAAAGTTAGAACTTTGTAGAAACAAAACCACAACTGAGACTTGCTTAAAAGATACAATACAGCCAAAAATGTATTGAATAATTTTCTATATGACCTCATTAATCTGTGCTACTAATTTAGACATGTTTATATGAAATATACAAATCAAGTTGAACTGGGGCTACTTGTATGTGACCTCTTTGAGAACTGCAGACTATCAGCTCCTCTCTTAGGCGTCTTAGTCCTTTGCTCTCAAGCTAAAATTCATATATTTCACAAATTGTATTTCTGAATCTCCTTGTTCAATGAGCCATTAAGCTGTCATATTTCTTTTCAAGTTACATTACAATGAGTCTGTATATCCAAGTAGTAATTATATTGTTGTCATTGTTAACTTCTATCATTTGTGATTTATGAAGGGTCCACACCTTTATTATTTATATGCTAAAACATTTTAGGGATTACTTCATATGGTTTTCAATGCCCTTCTGAAAACATAATCCTATAAACATCTTAGTCTTAAATTAGAAAGACTGAAAATCTTGATACAGTACTGTAGTGATATTAGATTGAGAACGTAGGTATGGCGATTTTCACCTAACCCTCTTGTACAGCATCCTGCTAGCTTCTGTGTATCACATAAACCTTCAGTTACTACTGTCACTCTAGTGTTCTTCACTATGTTGTGTATGAAGCATGTGTGTACATGCTTGCCAGTATGTGTATGTCTGTGAGTTTATTTGCTCTGCCTTCATTCTTCTTTCTACATTTTAACCCTCTAGTGTTCTTTCTGAGACTCCATGCAGTGATATGCTCTGACCTGGCAAGGTCTGAGCCCTTTGTTTATTTTCTTTTCCCACATGTGTCTAGCATTCACACACAATAGTAACCATTCTCCTACTGACATTTCAGTTAGTCCATACTTTCAAGCCTGTTAGATCATGGCTTATTTTATACTCTCTTCAAAATATGGCCCACAGTGGAATTTATTTTATTACTGTTTGTTAATGAATGTCTTTATTTTTTTTCCAGTGAAAATAGAATTTCTTTGACGTTGTTTCATGTATATTTTATACATGTTCTTAGAAAGACCAGGACTCTGAAAATTTGTCTGTTCACTTGAAATAGTCTCCTTACCTGACACCATATCCACATGTCAACATTTCTCAGCTTTTCCTAACAGCCATGGGAAATCGCTCCTGATATGACTGATGAGCTTATGTGTGAATACCTTCTGATTAAGGTTGTAAGGAGACTACAATTTCTCCAGTTTTTCAATACATGCTCCTAGCACAACTAAATTTATAGTAGGAGGTAGAGGAGGTATGCAGACTGAAAGAAGTGGGTTTGCAGGGTTGTGTCTGTGAGGCATATGTCCTGTCCCTGATCCTTCCTCTCTTTCCTTTCTGACTGCTTGAGGTGAATAGCTTCTCCTGTTCACAACCTCCAGTACACTACGATGTGCTTGCCACTAAGATAGTCTTAGCACAGGCCCACAGTGGCACACTCAAGTGACCTTAGCTGAAAGCTCTCCATAAAGGAGCCAAGTCACAGCTATGCTCTATGAATCTGCTCTTCTCACTTCTCATGGTGAAGAACACAAACACTGATCTCACCGAAATCCCTCTATGAAACCTACCTGGTAACAGACAGATCTTAGTGAAATCCTTCCAGACTTCCACTTTACTCATTAGATATAATTAAATATTTTCCCCAAAGTTTTTAATGATTTCTGATCAAATTTTCAACAGCTTTCTTATTTAAATTTAGGAACTAGTTCTTTCTTGATTTTTTTTTTGTACTGATAAAGAACTCAGTAGATGTTGTGCAAAAAGACTTATTAAAGGTTGGAGATGGAGCAAAACAAACACACTCTCCTTGAAATTTTTCATCTGATATAGGCCTTTCCCTAAAGCCTCATAGCTACTTGCTAGGTTCAGGTTTATCCTCCTGCAGTCAGCTCAAAATCTGCCCTTATACCTTTACTCTACATTCTCCCACATGTCCCTAGTACTTGTTTGTATCTAGCACAAGGCAGTATCGCCATTGTCAGTCCTGTAGAACCTTGCTTTTAGATTATCATTTGCCACCCAGAGGAAGCATTAAAAGTTCTTTACTCAGTAAACTCAGTTCAAATCTTTTGGTTAGAATTTTAGCACCAGCTGTTGATATATTCACATTATCAAATCACAGTGCACATAAATTGGGAGCCACACCCAGACAGCTTGAAAGAAGCCCAATATTCTTAGACTGTCTGAAATATTTTTAATGCTTTATATAATCACAGTTTTTCTATCTAAGATTTTCTTCTTAATATTCTGTGTGAGCATGTTTTTCCCAGGCTTTTTTATTCTCAACCAGTATTTAAAAAGGGCAAATGGTTTGAGATTCTGAAACATTTAAAACTGTTTAATCTTTGAGCTTGTCCCTGTTATAGTCAAAGTCAAGCATTTCAGATTCTGAACCTGAGTTTTATGATTTTTCTGAACCCTCTCTTGCCTCTGGAGATTCCAGTCAGTGCTCATCAAGGCATTCAGAGTCAAGAATTCCTAAGTCATAATTTGTATGCAGCATAAGAGTTAAATCAGGAGACCTGCACTGCTGTTTAAATTTCTTAGACACATCTACTGTCTTTATATGTATGATACAGACTTATTTCAAAGTGATACCTAAACATTGACTGAATTAGCTTTAACATTGATCTACTGCATTTTACCATTGATCTGCTACTTAATAAAGACTTATTCAATCCTCAAATTGCAAGTAAAATAATTCTTCTTCAATTTGGATACATAGCAACATACTGACAGTCTATTTATGTTGCAGAGTTTTCATTTCTCTGTTGGATATAGGGAGCTGGAGAACATGAGTTTAAAATTAATTTACTAAGGTTATTATTGTTATAATTTTTTATGTAGTGTTTTAAAAATGCTTTCTCAATTATACATGTGCCACCCTGAGAAGGAAATAAATAATGATAAGTTTAAAATGTTATTCTTTCTGTTCCTACTTGATAATTAATTATGTTTAATTATAATTCATTTAAAATATAGTCATTATGGAAGACTAGTTAATTATTTTAATTTATGACAGATTTGACTATAAATTAAGATATTAAAAGAATTAAAATATTATGTTCAAGTAAATATTTCTTAGTGTTTAAATAATTTAACCCCACATCATCACAGACTTCATAAAATGATTGATTTTTAAATATGATATTCTAATACTAAATTAAGATTTTTGAAATAAATATTCTTATTTTAATTTACATTTTATATGGCCTTTAATATTTCCTGATTTTTAAACTTCTGGGTGAAAGATGTTTCAGTTATCTAAACATGGAAATAAAAATATTAAAATGCAATGAAGCACAACTTGTTAATGAGTTTAATTAAACTGGAAAGGAGACAATGGTGAGATGCTTTTATTAAAACTAAGATCAAGCAGAGGAGACTTCCTTCCCATTTCTTACATAGCTGTTTTTGGTGTCTATGATTGTGTGTTAAATAACTAGGAAATAGAGGACCTTAAAACAACTACCATTTACATGTTCTTAGGCTTCTTCAATTTGGGCAGGATTATAGGAAATAACTCATCCATATGCCATATTAAGGTGGCAAAATAATGGATTTCAGATAACTATCCATGTGTCTGCATCACCTTCAGGAAGGCAATCTGATGAAGCCTCAGGAATGCCTGATATTTTCTCCATATATATTTTCTCTAATTTCCAAGTCTCACCAAGTTTCTGTATGGGAATTGAACACCAAAAGAACAAAATCTATAGTAATTGGCATCTTTGAACCCTCACATCAAAACAATGTATTGTACATCTCTGATTATTTTGGCCACAGAAAATCACAACCTAAATTAGTGTAAACTGGCAGTATACTAGAATATCTCATTGATAAGGAGGTGGGGGCTTATTGAGGAATGTGCCTGATTGGTGGCAACATCTGTGTACCAGCCCCAGATGCACAATTACTAGTAAGGCTGACACAGTAGAAAAATGGCGAATATAAGAAATTTCCAATTTTAGGAAACTTCAGAAATTGATACTCTATGCTTTTGGGATGCACTTTTGGTTCAAATATAAGTGGTACTATTTGAAATGCAAATACTAAATTTAATTTAAATTTCTTATTTTACTTAGTATTCTTTCTGTATGTGTTTTGTGTGATATGTGCATGGGTAAGGGATGAGTATACCATAGTTGTTCTCAGGGTCAGAGAAGAACTTCAGAGAGCTGAGTCTCCTTCCACAGTGGGATGGTCCTAGGACTCATCCTCAAGGTGTCTAGCAGGAGTGGCAATTGCTGTTACCCATGAAGCCTTCTCTCCAGGCCAAAAATAAGATTTTAAAGTGACAGTGAGCATGGTAAAATATTACTAAAGTTAAAGGCTGTTGAGAAATTACTTGTAAGCATAAGTTAATTACACATCCTTGATTTTAGCTAGTTCAGGTGTGTTCATGTTCTGTTCTAGACGTTTGGAATTCTCATAAGAAGGACATATAAACAGTAGAAAACGTGAGTGATGTGCTAATAGCCAAAATTATATGCCAATTATCACATTTTCAATTACTTGCCACATTTGGCAATTAACATTTTGTTAATCATCAATCTCTCCAATTTGATGTGACTTTCTACAAAACATAGCTTACCCTCTACCACTTAAATATTTCTGTTTACCACTGGTAAATATATATGTCCCTTGGGTTTTCATTTGATCTATAACTGCTTTGGGTAATGAACTCACCCATGGTGGGATTTGTTTAACATAGGATAAATCTGTGAGAGATTCTTAGTTTAGATCTTGCAACTATACAAAAGAGAAGATTAGATATTTGTAAAGAATAGTAAAGTATTTTTAATGAAGTCTATTTTCACATACAAGGTGCTTTCATAGATATACTCATACTAATGTATGGAATACGGAATGCTATTTTGATCAAGATAAAATCTTATCAGCTGTATTTTGTCAATAGTTCTTCACAGACACTCAGTCTCTGTGTATTTTGATTCAGGAAATGGAGTGTCTTTTAATAGAAACAGAGACCTACACATTTAATTTAAAACAAAACTCAACCTAACACTTTATGCTCAGCTGAGCACCAATGAACACTTTGTCTTGAATGCTAACTCTTGTTCAGCAGACAACAAACTTATAGCAAGAAGAGCATCCCCACTTGAAGCTGTGGCCAGACTTCTGAAGTAGTCAGGATGAAGTCTGTTTAATCTATGACTAGCAGCCAGCAATAGTACATTCATGTCTAGCAAAAGAGCATAAATGCAAAGATAAGCTGAGTTAAAACAATTAAATGCTTGGGACATATAATATTTATTTTGTAGTGTCAAGGTGACATGAAAAAAACAACTAAGTCATAGGCTATATTATTTCAATAGGAAAGCAGAAAAGGTAAATGAATACAGCAGAGTACTCCCCATATTGTCCTTGGGACATAATGCTAATATCATCTATAAAATAAGAATGATAATATAAAATATTCCAATGCTTATAATAATGAGCAGATTCCTTACAAAAATTATTGTGGCTAAATAATCAGATGATACCAATGAGCTCAATAGGCATCTGAATGATAAAACAGATTAGCTGGAAAATAGTCTTAGCTAGTTTAAAATTAATGTTCTCTAACTAGCAATTTTTATTTGGCTATTTTAAAGTAAATGTTAACCAGTCTATTAGCAAAAAATCACATGAAATATTCAATTCTAGTTGTTACAGGCACAAATCTATAATTCTTAGACTTTTAGTATCCACTCTGAAATATATTAGTGAACAGTTAATGACTAAATCTATATAAAAAGCTCTGTAAAACAGCTAATTTGACATTATAATAGAAAATTGTAACATATAGGAAGGAATCTTTTACTTGATAGCTTACATAAAAACAAGAAAGTTTAAAACAAATTTTAACTAGCACACACAATTAAAATTCAAAATTACAAAAAATAAAAGTTTTAGCATTGAAATTTTCAGTAATAATCACACACCAAAAACCTATGGCATGAAGCAATATGCATTTAAATTAAATAAAGAAATGAAGCTAAGAAAACAGTTAGTAGTTAGGACAATTTATGATGTTTTGTTTTGGGTAGTGCCAGCTTCTTTATGTCTCTGTTATTTTCTCAAATTTCCAGAAAAAAATTTCTACATTAACTTTTATTATTTAGAAAATAAGTTATTGTCCTCAAAGAAGAGACTCAAAATTTAATCGTTTTGAAAAAAAATTCAGATGGCTATAGCTCTGTGGCATTATTTTTTGATTATCTATTCTAATCTATTTGGTAAACATGTATGGTGTTAGGTCCGTATCATTATATCCCTGTAGCATATTTTTTAATTTTTTATTATGAATAAAGTCACATTTTTTATTTGCATATATCCTTGTTCAAGCTCTCTTCATCCTCCCACCCCTTACAGTCACTCTCTCTTCTCCACATCTCTTTATCTCCTCCCCAGCAAGGGCAGGAAGTCTCAAAGTCCCATTATAGCTTAGTTCAGCATCCAATCCAGGCAGATCCAGTTTCCTCACCCCAACATCAAGACTGTGTCAGGTGTTCCTCTAGGGGGAGTGTGATCCAAGGTGCCGGTCCAAGGTGTTTCAGATCCCAAGCTGTTCAGTGGTTGTGGTTTGCAGCTTGGGCATGCTTTGCTTTTTGCTTTTTTGTTTAGAGTCCACTAATGAGTGAGTACATCTTCTGCTTATCTTGGAGTAACTATAACCAATGAAGTAACAGATCTATTTGACAAAAACTTTAAATCACTGAAGAAAGAAACTGAAGAGGATAATTTTTAATCAGGTTCTTTACTACTTCCAATATATATATTTTTTTAAAGAGTGCACATACACGTGCTCTCCTGCACTTCTACATAATTTTTTCTCTGTTTATATGAAGAATTTTATTGAAAATTTGATTATAGTTGGTTTTATTTATTTTTAAATTAACAATATTAATTCTGTCAATCCATGAACACATGATGTCATTACTGTATTTTTTAACTTGTCTCTTCACTGTTTTAAAGTTCTAATCAATAGATATTTCCCCCTACTCACTGGAATTAAAATTGATGTTAAGTGCACAGATCTGCTAAGTCCCATATCCTAACTATTGACTATGCAACACTATTTCACATAGTGAGATTTTTCTGGCAAAAGAAGATAGTGTTGTAGTAACCAGTGACAAATTAAAATTGAAAGATGGAGTTTGGCTCATAGTACAAAGAATTTTAGATGAGTCTAAAGAATTTGAACATTTTACACCAAAACCATAGTTTTGAGCACAATATTGATAAGATAAAAAAAAAAGATGTGTTTTGTATAAACTTGTATAATGGTGGAACACTAGAACACAATAGAAACATTAAAATTAGAAGAGAAATGATATAACAACCTGGGACTCCCCATAACATGTATGCAATAAAACACGAGGAAAGAAAAAGGTCCTTCACCAAGAAAGCATCGATAGGCTCAAGAAAAACTATTCTATTCTATTATTTCTAATTACTAATTCAATCAAAAATATTAATATACAAGAGGGAAACTTTTATTGTGATGATTACATGGTATACAGAGTAACTTCTGGATTTATGCATGCATGTATGCTAATAGAGTGGGGCTGATAAATGTGTTACCTTTTCTCTGTTAAGACATTCCATTGGCTCACATATGTTATTCTTAAAAGACAGAAGCAGATGCTAATGGAAGTGATGTTTAATGATCTGTGACCCTATATACAAAGAACACAGCCATCTTAGTCATCTGCTAACCACATCCATGAAGCCTGACAGTGCAATAGAATTCATGACCTTCAGATCTCAGCCAAGCACCAGCCTCTTTCCAATGAGTTGAAAGAGCTCAGCTGGAAGAAGAATGAAAAAAGAGTAAACATTTGAACAAGTGTGACAACCCGTGTGTTGGGCACAAGTGATCTATGTGTGGCTTTTCCTTTGCTTCCCATTTGCCCTGTCATTAGGTCTCTCATGGCACAGAGCAGCTGTGGATCACAGAAGGGCATTGCCACAGTTGGGAGCCAGTCTTTGATGGTGGAGCTTTGTGTACACAGACATCAAGGTCATCAGCAATGCATGAAAAGTATCACAAGGTTCCATGAAAAGCACCCAAAATGATTCAACCTAATCAAACAGAACCTAACAACACCTAAGCACATGTGACATTGTATTTAAGCAAGTTGGGTTCACAGAAGGGCAGCATACACACTGGTTTCAGTGACAAAGTCCCCAGATGTGCTTATTAAATTATTATTACTAAGGTAAAAGTTTCACTTAACACTGAGTGTCACAAAGAGGAAACAGTTCTAAATTCTTAGACATTCTGCCATGTGATGGTTAATTTTACTGTTCACACATGGATGTGTAGTCAGAGTCAAGATCTGTGGATATCTTGTGCAATCCATCAAAATAGTATGAATAAACTGTCACTCCCAACTTGAGCTGTGGATATGTTTATTTATGAGACACTCTGAAGAGGTTGAAAAAAATGAAAATCAAGACAGCAATGCAGAATGGGGCATCAGAACATTCTCCCTTAAGGAACTGCTAACGGAAAGCATGGAACAGAAAGACCTTAGCTTTTCCATTTTGAAAGCATGAAACACTGGTTCAGTAGCGTAAGTTTTATATTTGTCTCACTTTCAAACTCTTAAAATATAATATGATTGTCCTAAGCAACTCTAACCCAAAGGTAAATAAAATACCATTGCAAAATCTTGAGGTTTAGATTTACTATGAAAAACCATAAAGTGTATATATAACCAGAATGTCAGATGGTCATCTTTATTTACCAGTCCTCTTGTTGAGTTTGTATATTTGTAGTTACAAGTAATATATTTTTACTTGTTCTATGTTTTACATCATGTTTACAGGACTAGTGGGACAGGTACAGACTCAATAAATCTATAGTAAAAATGAATGAGTGAATGAGTGGTTATGAGTAGATAAGAAAAGTGCTACCAAGACTCATTGATATAATAACATTGTCATTATATATATTATATATATTATATTCAATGTTTTAATTACAAACATTAAAATTTTATCTTTCAAATTGCATTCATTGTAAGATCTGGAAGGAATTTCTACAAACTATAAAGTTAACATACCTCAAAAGAAAATCAGTTCAATTGTATCTCAAGTGAGTCATCTAGAAAGAAGAAAGATGTGATCTTTGAAACAGCTGATCATCTTATAAAGTAATATTGAATGAAAAAAAATTTTTCTCTAGATAATGCATCACAATACCTTGGGAGTCTTAAAAATGATAAAGAAAGGGAACATCATTTATGCATTAAGTAAACTAACACTTGGAAATTGAATAAAGAAGACAATAATTGCCGATGAAACAGCTCAGGGCTACCACATGTGCCTGTCATGCAGAGGTCATAGATTGAAATTCAGCAGTGCACTCTAGCACCAAAGAGTAAATTAAGAAGCAAAAAGTTAAAAGTGAATGTTTATTGTTTTATTTTATGCAGAAAATATGACAACTCAAAAATAAGAATAAAAATGTAAAGCCCTGAAAACATTTTCATTTAAAAAAATTATGTGACATGTTCATAAAAAAGTAGCGATCGGGGGCTGGAGAGATGGCTCAGCGGTTAAGAGCACTGCCTGCTCTTCCAGAGGACCTGAGTTCGATTCCTAGCAACCACATGGCAGCTCACAACTGTCTGTAGTTCCAGTTTCAGGCAAACACCAAGGCAAATAAATAAATAAAGTTTTAAAAAAAAGGCAAAAAAGTAGCGATCATTATGTGCACATTAAAAATTATAGTGTGAATTCTCTATGTGGTAAAAATAATTTGAAAATCTGAATAAAATAAAAATATCATACTTATTTTTAGTAAATGGTTTTTCCAAGTAGGTAATATAACCTAGAAGTTAAGTGGAAATTATTAAATAAATAATCAAAAAAGCATCTAAGCAAAATCTTCCAAGTCCTTATGATTTATAGGGACATGGAACATTATTCATACCATATTTTGAGAAAATAAAAAACTATTCCCGCCCTCAACTAATGAAGGAATAATGAATATGTGGTGTATATATATATATATATATATATATATTATGCAATACTATTAAACTGTAAAGAATAATGAAATACTGAATCTTGAGGTTTATAGTGTAAAATAACAGTAAGGTGTCTAGAGATATACTAAGGAATCATACTGCTAACTACTGTCTTAATAATACCTATGCTACAGTTAACTCTATGTTTAAATACACATACATTGAGTAAGTGATAGTTTTTCATCTGGGTTGACAATGCTCCCTCCAAGAGTTAAAGACTATTTAGTGAAGCCAGAAACACGTCTCACAGACAAAAAAATATCCTAAAATTCCTCTTGGATCTTTGTGCTAGAATGAAAACCAAATGTTACATAGAAATAAACACGCCATTGTGATGACTAAGTGAATTTTTCCCGTGACATCATTCCTAAAGCTATTTGTTGTAGAATGCCAAGGTTTCAACTCCTGGGATATATTCTCAGGGCCCTTCAGTGACTGACTATACTGAGGCAGTTTTGCCCCAGTCACTTTATATATATATATATTGCATTTCATGTCTGATTACACTGTGAATGTACTGTTTGACATTCCCCTTGTTCATCTTTGAATGTCAAAGGTAAAACTTCACTAGGTATAGGTGAAGATTCAGTAATTTGGCCATTGTCTACCACATGGGAGACACTCAAGTTTATCAAATGTTACTTGTCATTCATTAATAGGCATGTTAGCATTTTAAACAGATTTGAGTTAGATATTGATAAATGATTGCAAATGTAATAATTATGTGTACCAAAATTGCCTTCTTCATGAGCTAAAGTCTTTATAAATTATTCACCAGTTACAATTGATTCTATAACACTGGAGTGGTTAAACAAATATTAGAAAGTATGTGATTGCTCCTATGCACTAATATGGATTAAAATGTGATAATCAAAGTGAATATTTTAAAAACTATCATCTCAAATTAAAAAGATATTCTTGGTTGAAACTATAAAGGCATGCTCTGGCATCACTGAGCTGATACAGTGGGAAAAATGAAGAATTAACTCGTAAGAAAACAGAAGACCACAATTCAATTCTGGGAAAGGCTCTAAGACTGGAACATACTAGATGAACTCTTGAGTTGTGTGATTTTACAGAGCCTGTGGGTCCTTCTCCTTCTCCCATTGATCCCGCTTTGATAACCAATGCAAAAACTTTCAATCACATCTCCTCACAAAGTCATCTGGGAACATATAGCTGGTCTGTCAAAAAAGCCTCTTTTGCTTTTCTAGCCACCTAAGTCCTTCTTGTACCACCTCCGGATAATTCATGAATCGAAATGTTAGCATCTTAAGATAGCTGTGAGTTAGACATTAATAAATGATTGTGAGAATAATTCTGTAAACTAAAAACAAACCTTGTGATTCATTTTATAGTGTAGAAATGCATGTCTAAACCAACTTTAGGAAGTTTGAGAATGTTTCTATGCATGGACATAAGTTAAAAAGAAATAAGTGTAATTATTGAGCTAATTTTTTTAAACTAATCATTGTATCAAATTAAAAAATTAGTCTTACATGAAACTTAGGTAAAATTAGAGATTAACTGTGTGAATGAAAGTGAGGTTTTAGGTGGTGTTTGCTGCAGTCCTCTGCACTGTATCAATAGATAGTGAGTATTGATGTTGTCTGCCAGACACTGATATTGACTGGAGCCGCAACCTGAAAAACTTGCATTCTAAGTTGGTTCACTTATTTTTTGCTTCTGAGATTTCTGATCTATTCATAAAATATTAGAGAGACTGGAATTAAATATTATTGGTTAGATTATGCACTGTGGTCTACACACTACCTTGATAGAAGTTGCACTAAATATATGACCTAAGTAATAGGAAAGCCCCAAACACTGTTTTTAAGGTCAAGAGGCCAAGCATTTACATATGGAAATCTAGCAAAAACTAAGGAAGAAAGCATACACTGCATTCCAATAGAGAATTTAGCCTTTAAATGTCTTAATAACATGTTAGTAAAGTCATGGCATGTCAGTTGGTAATCATTTAATATTGCAAGAAAATAATGTAGTTTTACTATTTCAGACATTGATAAAAATGTTGATTGTTAGAAAATAATTGAGTCCAGATACAGGAACTGCTCGTCTATAGCCCCTTGGTTAACAAAATTAAAGTACTACTTTATTCCTGAAGAAGCTAACTTCTCAAGAAGACATGAAGATTGAATGATTAAAATTTCTACAAGAAAATGTAAATGAAAATAAAACAGCTCATTAGTTTCAAATCCCTCCTAATTTAAATTTGAGCAGAAAGGCATAAGACATAAAGTTGATCTTAAAATGTAAGTGCCTTCTGTTCTGTAAACAAATAAGAGGATGGTTTTAAAAAGAAGAAAGAAAAATAACATGAATATATAATTTAAAAATTAAATTTAACATGTTTTAATAAGTGTAGCATACATTGAGATGTAGAAACTTTGAGCCTTATTAATTTTTGTGAGTTATTTTATTAGCAAGTTTTTATAATAAGTTTCATAACTTTTTAAATGTATATGTGTGGTAATATGTTACATATTTAATAAAACCTGAAATATCAAGAGATCAACACACAGTCAAAAACTAGACAGACATAGCTCAGGAATTTCTTGATCTTTGAGTACAAAGCCAAACAGCTGAGCTTCAATGGCACACACCTTTAATCACAGCACAAGGAAAGCCTAGGAGTGGTGAACTATGCCCTTAATCCCATAACTCCAGGAACAGAGAACTGTACTGTTATTCTGTGAGTTAAAGGTTGATACCAAATAGCGTAGTTCCCACCTTTATTCCTAACCTAGATGGGATACAGATGCTGAGAAGGGTAGAAACAACCAGGATCGAGGCTGAGGAAGCTGGGAGATAGCTGGGTAAGATCTGACAGTGGTGTTTCCTCTCTCTGATATTTCAGCCTTTCCCTGATATCTAACTCTGAGTCTCTTTCAGTACAATCCCCAATTCATGCTACATATAACTACCGATTAATCGGTAATTGTCAAATGGCTACAGACTATAATAAAGACAATATATTGTCTATGAGAAGAATTTTTCTTTTTATATTTATGGTAATACAATAATAAAGTAACTTGTAACTTGGCTTAAAATAACAATAAAATTTTATATAAAATTGATAATGGACAGAAAATTATAAGTTTCTGGCCCTGACTAGCCTCAAGATCTAGAGTACCAGTCCCAAAAAGACTGTCCACAGCTGCTTGAGTCCAAACACACAAACTCTCATATTAATTACATAATTACATGCTGTTTAGCCTATGGCTCAGGCTTATTGCTAGCTCTCGAATCTTAACCAATTTCTATTGGTCAAGGTCTTGTCACGTGGCACATAACGTACCTGCACATCTTGCTCTCTCAGCAGCAGCTCACAGCACCTCTGTCTGACTCTTCCCTTCTTACACTTTATCCATGCCTGGACTTCCTGCCTGCATCTAAGATGCATTGCCATAGGCCAAAACAGTTCCTTTATTATGCAATGATAATTCATTGCATGCAGATAGACTTCCCACATCATATGATTAAATTTTACTTATATAATAATCTCACAAGGAAAAGTAATCAAGTCAGTGTTATCTTTCAATAGATAAAGTAAGAAACATTTTAAATTTTTATCAATATTGAACCATTCATAAAAATGTTAATGTATTTTACAAAAAATTTTATACAAATATCTAATTTCCTTCATTATTCTATATATGCAAAAATGGAAACCTAGTACTACACATTCAATAGATGTTTTTACCTTTACTTTCATTTTCATGAATACATAATGATAAACAAAAAATAAATATGCATCTTGTGATACATTAGACTGAAGGAAGGGCTTTGCACATGAAGATGTGTTCTGCCACTCAGGTATGTTCAGACAGGTGTCACTAAACAGCTTACCTGGCCTCCATCACACAACCCTCCCTCCTTGCCCATGAGTTCTAGGATTATAATGTGTGTACAGCTACACATGGCTAGAAATATCTTACTACAGATAATAATAATGATAAAAGACACATAACAAAAGACTTGTCTTAGGAAAAATAAATCATATCAGCAGACTAGTAATTTATATAATAAGTCTAACATTGATATTGCTGATATTGAGATGTAGATATATCCATTAAGATATGTAAGTGAATATATCACAAATGAGTCAGAAAAATGGGTTTGATTATTCATCAAAAAATAAAAAATAAATAAATATGTCCACAGGCAAGATGAACTTTGATCATAATCTTGCAGTATGCATCACAAAGCAGAATAATAAATCTGAAAATGAAATGAAAAGAAATTGAGGTGACTTCTTATCTGTTTGAGGAATGCAGAAGTATTTACTAAATGTAAACACAGAGCAAGATATAAAACAAAATAATAGTCAGTCTACTCACATGAAAATTTAAAGCACTGTGTACAGAGAAAACATAGTTTCTGAAATAGAATTCTTTATTCAAACACTGGAATAGGAAGGTAGAAGAGATGCACTGTGTTCTGGTCCTTACTTCCTGAGACTCCTTTCTAGAAATATGTTAGGGGAATAGTCTAAAAAAAAGAACAGATAAAAAGCAGCTACAATCTAACACATCAATTCTGTCGGAACAGGTCAAAACAATTTTATTTAGAGGAAGATGATCCCTAAAACATTCACTTCTATGGAGATATAAGAAAATTAAAGTATCAAAAAGTTATTAGTATAAGATATGGAATCAAGTAATTAGAACCTGCATAGAAAATAAACTATTGTATTGGAAAACCTCTTATTGCTGGGTATGGTGGTGCTTGCTTTAATCCTAGCTCCCTGGATATACAGGAAGGAAGGTCTCTTAACATTTGAGATGGTCTGTAGAGTTCCAGTACTATACAGTGAGACACAGCTTTAGAAATACAACCACAGTTTGAGTGTAAGGAAGAGAGTTAAGAAAGACAAAGCTAAGTCCCAAGTAGAACAGAATGGAAAGAGTACAGTGAGTGAAAACGAAGAATGCTGTAATCACAGAGTTGATTTAGAATTATGGGGAACAGACATGTCTTAATATTTTTTCACAACAACTCAAAAGAGAGATGACTAAAATCCTTCAAGAGAAACACACAATTCAAGAAAATCCTGATAAGTGTGTAAAAGAAAACAACTCCACCACTCAGTATAATAAGACTCCTTTGAGTGACACTGTACTTGCAACATTAAAGGCATATTAAAGCAGGTTAAGAAGACAGCTTAGTCAGCAAAGTCTTTAGCCATAAGCAAGCAGACCTGAATTCAGATGCCCCGCATCCATGCAAAACATTGAGTATGGTATGGCATACAATTCCTGGACTTTCCTACTAACAGCATAGCAAGTTCCAAGTCATTGATAGACTGTGTCTCAAAACTCAGGTGAAGAAAGGAGAGAGAAGGAATGCAGCCCAAATTTTGATTGTATTGAAAGAGACTTAGAGCCAGATATTGGGGAACGGCTGAAATATCAGAGAGAGGAAACACTATAGTCAAATCTTATTTAGTTATCTTTTAATTTTTTAGCCTTGTTTTTTGGTCACTTTTACCTTTGTTTTTTTTTTTAAAGCTTGTCTTGAATAATTTTTTTGGCTAGATGTATTTTATTTAGGTTAGGATTACAGGCAGGAGATATTTATTTGGTACTGAGCCACATGACTACATAAAATACATTAAATTCAAGTAAAAAATTAACAAAATATATACCTAATCCCTAAATCAACATAAAAATAATACAGATCTCTATTTGTCAATATAAAGCTACAAAACTGCATATTAATAAGTCAAAACCTCAAAACAAAACCCAAAAATCAAAATCAAAACGTTTATACAATAAGAGAAGGAGGGAGGGGAAGGGAGGGAGGGAGGGAGGGAGGGAGGGAGGACAAGCAGGAGCGTGACTCAGAGAAGAAAGCATATCTATAGAAACTATAGCACTCTGCAAAAACCTATCATAGAAACGATATTTTTGTTTAACTGTAAAACAATCTCTAGATAAAACAGGAAACATTTAATAAGGCATTAAAATACAGGAAAAGGGAGAGAACAGATAAGGCAGGATCTTTTGTAATTTTCTTCAAGTTATAAGAAAATCAGGAAGGATTTGTTGTCATGCATAGTCTTAGGTTATGAACAAAGTTTTAAATTTTAAGATGTGGCTAAAGTAAGAAATTTACAAAACCAACTGCAATTGGAGATGAATGAAGAATGATATGCAAATAATTAAATTGTTCATTTATTAAGAATTCAGAGTGTTAGATTTAGTGCCACTATAAATTGTAGGAATTACCTGTGAAGACAGGAAGAATTAAAAATTGAAATGAGAAAAAAATGCCAAACCATGGCCAGAAAAAACTCAGAGGTGAGGGAACTTCAGCTCCTGGATCTCCCACCTACACAGAGAATCCCTCTCCAGGGGCCAGGGTCACACCCAGGGTCCTGATCAGCAGACAGGCACTAGGCTAAAACAGGGAGGGTCTTTCCCAGTAATTCATGGCAAAAGAGACTTCCCATGACTGGGCCACACCTCCAGAATGAATTACTTCATCATAGATGGAGAGGCAGATGCCTTTGAAATGAAGAATCCTGCCCAAAGCAAAGACAGAGACCTTGCAGACCTGGTGTTCAGAGCAGACAGAAGACATGCAAGCCATGTCTTAGCCACAACTGACTAAAAGCTGACAAGTGTGAACAACTGAAGCAATGAGCAGACACCAGTACAAGAATACATATAGCAATATAAAGAATAACAAGGCAACACCAGAAGAAACTGTAAGTTCTACAACACCAAGACCTGATCAGAGAAATAAAGAGAAAAACAAAAGGAAACAACCTCCAAAATACCTTTATGAAGATTATGGAAGCCTTAAAAGAAGATATAAAATATTCCCTTACAGAGATAGAAGAAAATACAAACAAAAAATTGGAAGAGATGAACAATTCCTTGAAGGAAAATAAGGAAAACCAAGAAAAGTTTCCTAACCCTAACCCTAACCTACAAATGAAAGAAACATTTCAGTAACTAAAACTTGAAATAGAAGCAATAAAAAAGGCACAAAGTGAGACAAAGGTGGAAACAGAAAATCTGAAGAAAAGAGCTGAAACTACAGATATAAGCATAACCAACAGAATCCAAGAGATGGAAGAGAGAATCACTGGAGTAGAAGACTCAGTAGTGGAAATAGAAGCATCATTCAACGAAAACACTAAAACCAAAAAAGCCATAACAAAAAAAAGTTCAGGAAATTAGGGACAACATGAAAAGACCTAACCAGAAAATAATAGGAATAGAAGAATACCAGCTCAAAGACACATACAATGTATTCATTGAAATCAAAGAAGAAAATGTTCCCAATCTAAAGAAAGAAATGCCTATAAAGTTACAATAAGCTTACAGAACAACAAAAATATTAGACCCCTCAAAAAAGTCTGCTCGCCACACAATAATCAAGCCACAAAACATACAGAACAAAGAAAAACTTTTAAGAGCTGCAAAAGAAAAGGGCCAATTTGCCTATAAAGGCAGACACATCAGAATAACTCCTAACTATTCAGTGGAAACACTAAAATCAAGAAGGTCCTGGTCAGAAGTTATACAGATACTAAAAGAGCATGATCTGCCAACCTAGATTACTATACCCAGCAAAACTATCTATCACCATAGATGGCGTAAATAAGATATTCTATGACAAAGTAAGACTTAAACAATACCTATCTGTCAATCCAGCCTTCCAGAAAGCATTACAGGGAAAACTCCAACCAAAGACACAAGAGACACAGATACACCCATGAAACTGCAAACAATCTATAATTGCACAGAAGAAAAGCCCAAATAAAGAAAATACATAAAAGCTACTGTCGCGCAACTTTGCCAGCAAGGAAAGCACAACACCCAGGATCTTCTTTCAGCAGTTTATTCGGGACCTTTACAATTGTTCTCTCTTTGTTCTTCTCTCTGCTTCTCCTTCTCCTCCCCCGGGAAACCCCGCCCATGGACTAGAAACTCTCAGGGCATTCAATCCCAATAAGCCATGTGGGCACAGCTCATAGGTCTACATACGCAACAGCAAACCACGCCCCAGGCTCAAGCCAAATAAGGAGTTGTTTATCAAAAGAGAGCACTTACCCACGAGGGGGGGGTGGAGGCCAGAAATCAGCACCACCTTTAGGGTGCAGCAGCAGGCAGCTCTCTACAAGCTACCACCAAAAATAACAGGAAATATCAATCAATGATCACAAATATCCCTTAATATCAATGGTCTCAATTGACCTATAAAATGACATACCTAACATGATGAATACAAAAACAGAAGCCATCCTTCTGCTGCATACAAGAAACACACCTCAACTTTAAAGACAAACACAGGCTCAGAGTAAAGGCTTGGGAAAAGACTTTCTAATCAAATGGCCCCAAAAAACAAGCTGGTGTTGCCATCCTAATATCTAACAAAGGAGACTTCAAACTAAAATCAATTATAAGAGACCAGGACGGACATTACTTATTCATCTCAGGAAAAACGGATCAAGATGAGATTTTAATCCTGAATATTTATGCCCCTCACATAAGGGTACCTACGTATGTAAAAGAAATGCTACTAAAGCTAAAACCCCACATAAAGTCTCACACTCAAATTGTGGGAGACTTCAATGCCCAATTTCACCCTTGGATAGGACAACAAGACAGAGACTCAACACAGAAATAAAAGGTCTAACAGAGGTTATAATGAAAATGGATCTAATAGATATTTACAGAAGCATCCACCCAAGCACAAAGGAATATATATAATTCTCAGCCCCACATGGAACTTTCTCTAAAATTGACTACATAATTGGTCATAAAGAAAATATCAATAGATACAAAAAATGGAAATAATTCCTTGTATCATATCATACCACCATGGTCTAAAGTAAGAGTTCAGCAACATCAAAAATCACAAAAAGTCTACCAACTCATGGAAACTAAACATGGCTCACCTGAACAACCTCTGGGTGAAGGAAGAAATTAAGAAAGAAATCAGTCTTCCTAGAGTTTAATGAAAATAAATTCACAACATATCCAAATGTATGGGACATAGCATTACATGCCTACATGAAAAACCTAGAGAAATCCCACACTGGAGAACTAATTGCATAGCTGAAAACCTTAGAACAATCAGAAGCAAACTCACCTAGAAGGAGTAGATGGCAGGAAATAATCAAACTTAGAGCTGAAATCAGCAAAAGTGAAACAAAAGGAACAATACAAAGAATCAATGAATCAAAGAGTTGGTTCTTTGAGAAAGTCAACAAGATAAGTAAACCCTTATCCAAACTAACCAAAACAGAGAGAGTATCCAAATCAACAATATCAGAAATGAAAATGGAGACATAACAACAGACCCCCAGGAAATCCTAAGAATTACCAGGTCATAGTTTGAAAATCTATACTCCACAAAAATAGAAAACCTAGAAGAAATGGATAACTTTTTGGACAGGTACAATTTACCAAAATTAAATCAAGATCAGATTAAATACCTAAACAGATCTATAACTCCAAAACAAATTGAAACTGTCATTAAAAGCCTCCCAATTAAATAAAAGCCCAGAACCAGATGGCTTCACTGCAGAATTCCACCAGATATTCAAAGAAAGACTACTACCAATACTCCTCAAACTGTTTCACACAGTATAAATTGAAGGAATATTGCCAAGCTCTTTTTTTATGAGGCCACAATTACCCTAATACCCAAGCTACTCAAAGACACAACAAAGAAAGAGAATTACAGAATAATTTCACCCATAAATATTGATGCTAAAATTTTCAATAAAATTCTAATAAACCATATACAACAACATATAAAAACTATCATCCACCACGATCAAGTAGGGTTTATCCAGAAATGCAGGGATGGTTCAACATAAGGAAAACTGTAAATGTCATCCATCATATAAACAAACTGAAGAAAAAAAACCATGATTATATCCTTAGATTCTGAAAAAACCTTTGACATAATCCAAGACTCCTTTATGATAAAAGTCCTGAAGAGATCAGGAATAAAGGGAAAATATCTAAATATGATACTGACAATTTACAAGAAGCCAACAGCGAATATGAACCTACATGGAGAAATAGTCAAAGATCCCACTAAAATCAGAAATAAGAAGAGGCTGACCCCTCTCCCCTTATCTATTCAATATAGTTCTTGAAGTTAAGCTAAGGCAATAAGAAAACAAGAGGAGATTAAGGGGATACAAGTTTGAAAAGAAGAAGTCAAGCTCTATTTCCAGATGATATGATTGTATACATAATTTACCCACCTAATTCTACCAGAGAACTTCTACAGCTAATAAACACCTTCAGTAAGGTAGCAGGATACAAGATTAACTCAAAGACATCAATAGCCCTCCTATACATTAAGGATAAAGGGGCTGAAAAAGAAATACAGGAAACATCACCCTTTATAATAGAAAATAGCATTAAATACCTTGGAGTAACTATGACCAAAGAAGTAACAGATCTATTTGACAAAAACTTTAAATCACTGAAGAAAGAAATTGAAGAGGATATCAGAAAGTACAAAGATCTTTTATGTTCCTGGATAGGTAGGATCAACATAGTAAAAATGGTAATCTTACCAAAGGCAATCTACAGATTCAATGCAATTCCCATCAAATCTCAACACAATTTTTTACAGACATTGAAAGAACAATACTCAATTTCATTTGGAATATCAGGAAAGCTAGGACTGCCAAAAAATTTTGCTGAACAAAAGAACCTCAGGAGGTATCACCATCCCTGATGTCAAATTATACTAGAGAGTTACAGTAATAAAAACAGCTTGGTAGTGGCATAAAAACAGACTTGTGGATCAATAGAATCAAACTGAAGATCCTTACATTGACCCAAAAAACCTATGAACACTTGATCTTTGACAAAGAGGCCCAAAATATTCAATGGAAAAAAGATAGTGTCATCAAAAAAAAATAGTGTTGGCATAACTGGATGGTAGTGTGTAGAAAATTGTAAATCTATCCAAACCTATCACCCTGCACAAAACTCAAATCCAAGTGGATCAAAGACCTCAGCATAAACCCAGCCACACTGTACTTGATAGAAAAGAAAGTGGGAAATACCCTCTAATGCTTTGGCACAGGTGATCACTACCTAAATATAACACCAATAGCACAGACACTAAGAACAACAATCATTAAGTGGGATCTCCTGAAACTGAGAAGCTTCTGTAAGGCAAAGGACACAGTCATTGAAACAAAATGACAGCCTACAGAATGGGAAAAGATTTTCACCAAGCCTGCAAGTAACAAAGGACTGATCACTAAAATATATAGAGAACTCAAGAAACTAGAGCCCAAAATCCTGAATAACCCTATCAAACAATGGGATTCAGAACTAAAAAGAATTTTCAGCAGAAGAATTACAAATGGCTGAAAGACACTTGAAAAATATCCAACATCTTTAGCCATCACAGAAATGCAAATCAAAACAACTTTGAGATACCACCTTACACCTGTCAGAATAGCTAAGAACAAAAACACAGATGACGGCCTATGCTCGAGAGGATGTGGAATAAGGGGAACACTCTTCCATAGTTGCACATTGCCTATGATGCACATTGCCCCTAAACTGAAGAATGGATTAACAAACTATGGTGCATTTACACAATGGAGTACTACTCAGCAGTAAGAAAAAAATGATATCCTAAAATAAACAGGCAAATGGATGGATTTGGAGAATATTCTCCTTAGCAAGGTATCATAAACCCAGGAATATAAGCAAGAGATGTACCCACTCATTAGTTGACTTTAAACAAACAAACAACAAAAAAATCAAATTTAACTTTTGTAATACATTTAAGTTCATTTATATAGTCTGAAATTATTGACAAGGAACATTCAAAGACTGTGAAACTCTTAGATTAAGTGTTTACAGATAATGCATTCAGCATTTATATAACAAATTTTATTCATAGAAGGCTCAAAGCACAATTTCTAAGCTCATGATCACAAAAGAGTAGATTTTTAATAAACCAGTTCCATAGAAACAGATTCCTTATTTAGGCTGAATTATAGTTACATAACTTCCCCATAGATAGTACACATGCACGCATGTTTTTTAAAGTTATTTTATTTTCCTGAAAAGTTGGTATTATGATCCTAGTAATTTTATTCAGGTATCTATTCTGAGGAATTTACCAAGCAAAGCAAAGATAATAGAGTTTTTTAATCCAATTTTAATGTATCTTAATTAAATCAGTTGAATGTCCTAGTTATACACATACACACACACAGAGAGAGAGAGACAGAGAGAGAGAGAGATTGAATTTGTTTATACTATCTTTTACTTTTAATATAAATAGGCCTAACTGCCATATGTGTCAATGTGTGAACCTTAGATACTCATTTAGATCATATTGCATGGTACTCCCTGGGGGAAACACTGAACTTACTATGTGTAGTAATTTCTTCTTAACTGAAGAATCCAAGGGGCTCAGTACAGTGGGAACATGAGTGACTGAGTTGCTGGAATGTGAGGACTGTTTTCTCTACTGGAAAGAAGGAAGCACAAAGCTGTACTAGACTTTGAACTAGATCTAAGTCCTAGGACAGTCTTATTGGGCTTTGCTATTGTGTTGTTCTATTGTTTGTTATGAGAGTATGACAAAACTAGTTTAGTACAAAGTACCCAAAATAATGTACGAACAAAACTTTCTAGATTGAAACAATTTATGAAACACATTATAATTTATAGATATTCTTTTGAACACTCAGCATTTATAATCATAGGAAAGACTCCGAGAAATATTTCACTAAGATGCAAAACTTTAACTTTAATTCAGTGTATTAATTATTTAATATTCATTACTTAATATTAATTATTTAATTCAGTTGTTCTCATTACTATATAGATTAGAAAGTTATGCTTAATGTTCTAGGATATCTGTTTAAACAACTATTTTATACTGATATTGCAGAATTCTGCAATGTGTATCTCAGTGTAAACAGAAGAATGTCTTTACATTACAATATACAATATTCTTACAGTGTAAGAAAATATTTATTTTTTTGAATGTTACTGCATTGGTCTTACTTCTTGACACTTTGTTTGCATGTGCATAAAGAAAATTGCCAAGCCTGGTTATAAGTATACAAATCTCAACATGTTATGATGTTTCTAAAAGGCATTAACTTATTTTAAAATAACATTTTTCTTTTCCAGGTTTGTTATAAGCTACTAAAAGTCCCTTTGAGGATTTAGTAGGTAGCTTAAAATCAAAACTAAAGGGTGATTCTTATTTTAGTGATACTATGAATGTAAATCTATGGTAATTACTTTGAAGACTTCAGTCAAGGAAAGGAGTAACTCTCCACACGACCCCCTAGAAAAGGCAGTTAGTTGAAAAGGAGTGAATGACCCTCATTAAAAAAAACACATGTTCCCTCTCCCCCCCAAAAAACCCACTTGTCCCATTCAAACTAACACTATAATTTTGGGCTTCTGGATGGTTTAGCTCAAACTTTTCATACAGAATTGATTTTGAAGAAGGTGAAAAGCAATTTTGTTAAATAATGGGCTCTTCATAAAGCACAATTTACACAGTGGAATCAGAAAAAAGAAAGATTAAGCTTTTTAAATGTCATTGTGTGGAACATGTCTCAGCCTATTTACAATACTATCTGACAAAGCTTTCTGCCCACCCACTGAGTGAGCAGAGTGAATGTAGCCTTTAGAAACTTCCTCTGGAAAGTCATATCTACAGCCAACAGTCATCAACCATCCTCAAACTTCGCCTCAATAGATATACTCTTGATTTTCAGTATTAGGAGAGATCGAACTCCTTATGCTATTTAACACTTGGAACTGGACAACAACTTGGCACAGGAAATAGCAGCCACTGTTTCAGATGCTGTTAAATACAGGCACCTTTCAAGTTATGCAGAATGAGATTTTATTAAGTAAAAGTCATAGTACTGGCTCAGGGCCATTTACCATAAATATTTTCTGGTCAAGATCAATTGATGTAAAACATCTTGACTAAAGTTAAAGGAAATATAAAACGAGGTATGGATGCCAAATGATATAAAGAACTACATAAATGTTTTGAATTAAAGTAAAATTATTTCTAGATCATGCTTTGTGAATGACCTGGAAATTCTTTAAATACGGCACATAAAATATATTGCTAGCTATATTGAGAAACTTCAGTTTGTACAACACAAAAGACATACAGATTGTTCTCCTCTTTATCACCCTCACAGTAGAACTCATGCAAAGCAAATCAATTTTTGGCCCAAGAGAGGATATGCCTTCAAATTTGGCAACATCAAGCAATCAATATCATTTTGGATGCCCTTGTTTATCTTCATTATTCTAAGCTAAGTGTCCTGAAAGTTAAACAATAGTAAAGAAGAAAAATTGAACATAAAATGTTGAAATTATACTGAAAATAAAAGCTTACGTCAGTGGCAACTAGATAGTTAAGATCAAATTTTTTGATGCTACTACATAATTTTAGTTGTTTAATTCTCCAAGGATAAAAAGCAATAATAGTTGTTAATCATGGTGTCACAAAATTAAAAGTAACTGTTTTAGAATATATAAAAATAATTCCTATTGAAAAGAAATGTGAAAGTAAGTTTTTTGTCTATAATTGTAATAAATATCTTTCTGTGCTAGTATTACCTTTTTCCTCTGGGTTAGACATGACCATTGACATCTTAAATAAAAGCGTTTGTGATCCCTGGCTGGCATCTTCATTATGTCAATTCTTTTAATATTCTCTCATGGAGAGAGTGCTATGGATCAAGAAGATACTTGTGAGATCCTCAGAAACCCACAAAAGGCTCCTCCCAACATCCCACATCCCAAGGACATACAAAATGCAAACTAGAATTCATATACAATGTACTGCAGAAGACTCTTAAATAGTGTACCTTCCCATAAATTTCCTTGAGGATGTCTTGAGTTGCAGATGCTTTTGAATCAACTATGCTTCTGTAGGAACTTCCATAGAAACTGGCTCACAAAGTTGAACATGGTAGATGGAGACCTTTCTCTCATTGTGATTCCTTCTCTTATCTGTGATGAAAATTCCTGTGATTAGCTAGATACTAATTTACCACTGGTATATATAAATCAAAGATGAAAAAGTAGATTTTGTAGATTTAACACATGCCCTATGCCATCTAGATATAGGCAATCCTTTTTATTTAAGTATATTTTCAATATAACATAAACAAACAAACAACATTTGTTGTATTTTTTCATAATTTGGTCTGTAAATGTATTTGGTAATTTTTCTAAAAAAAAGAAAATGATTTTGTCATTTGATGTCTGTCAAGCTACATATCTCTTCCATCAAGTATTGTCCAGGTATTTTTCCAAATAGAATATCTTAGATACTTTTTTACTGCTGTGAGAAAACACCATGGCCAAGGCAAATTATAAAGAAAGAACTTATTGGGGTTTAACGTTTTATAGCTTTAGAGTTCTAATCTCCATGGTTATCAAAATGGCAGGGGTGTGGGGAGAGACAGGCAGGCATGGTTCTGGAGCAGCAGATGAGAGCTAGCATCTTCAAAAACATCATGAGGCAAAGAAAGGAGCAAGAGAAATACTGAAAGAGAAAATGGAAATGGGCGGATTGTCAGCCTTCTCTGCAATGATAGATCTCCTTCAGTAAGGTCATGTATCCTCATCCTTCCCAAAGGGTTTCCCCATACTCAAATATACAATTCCATTAGGAGCCATCCTCATTTAAACCACCATAACCCACTCTCTGGTTTCCATAGTCTCATGATTATGTAATAATGTAAAATGCATTTAATCTAACTTAAAAGTCTCCATAGTCTTTCACAGTCTTCATGTAATTTAAAACTCCGAAGTCTCTTCTGAGACTCTGGGCAATCTCATAATTGTAACACCTTATAAAGTTTAATAAGCAAATTACATATTTTCAACATACAATGGTTTAGGATATACATTAACCATTCTAAAATGAAGGGATGGGGAAACAGTGGAGAAATACTGGTCCAAAGCAAGACTAAAACTGAGTAAAACAAATTTTATATCCTGTAGCTCCAAGTGTAATGTCAAAGTGCTTTGATGATTCTACTATTTCCTCTTTGCTGACTGAGACACACACCTTTCTCTTCAGCTGCTTCCACTCTGTCTGCCCCTCTCCTAGGCAGATGACTCATGGCTCTGGCATGTCCAGCATCTTCTTGTATCAGTATAACCCAGAGCTTTACTTTCAGTGCTTCAGGAAATGATCTCTCTTGACCTTTGTGTGAAGATTTCCTTGCCACATGCCTTGCTTAATGGCTTTTCTTAATTGTGTAGATGATTCCACAACCCTTTACTCATGTATTATTTATGATTCTAAAGTCATGTCCACATAGATAATACTGCTAAATTTTATTGACCATTGGGGTTGAGCTTGCCCTCTTGATTGGCATTTGTATAATCTTTCTTTTGTTGTTTGTAGGTACAGAAAATTGCTCAGGCCTTTCCTTTGTAGAAGTTGGGATCATAAGTGGGAACTATTTTGCTCTTTATGCCATTTCTTATGGTACAGGCTTCTTTTAAAACTTCTCATCTCTTTCATTGCGAATCTTGGCCCTGTTTCTTCGTGTTCTCTTTGTTTCAAACTGTACATTTTGTATTTCTACTTGCTGTGCTTATTTATATTTTTTTAGAAGATTACATAAGAGTGATTACTAATTACCATTCAACAGAGTCAAATAATAGTCTGCCATGAATTCCTATCTACCATGGACATAAATTCAAAACCCTTTTATTTAGTCTTAGGTAGATTCTTAGAACAATAGCACAAAGCAGCCATACTCTTAAAAATATCACAAGAATAGTCTCTAGCCCAGTTGCTAATTTAGTTCCTTTCTAAAATCTTTTAAGCTGAACCTCCATTGTCCATTATTGTGGAAGATACCAGGCTGCTATTATGTATATAATCTGGTAATATTTATTATTCCAAAAACACTTATGGTACAAAGGAGATTCAGAGGGGGAGAGAAGGAAGCAGCATGCAGGGGAGTGCTATGGTCCCCATGCTACAGGTCAAAAAGGGCTGAATTATCTCTTCAGCCATGGGTCTTTCCAGCTGGCCAAGCCCCAACTGGCTCCAATTGTTTGATGTCATCAGAGTTTACCTGAGTAACTTCTGAATTCCTGCTACAGTCCATGGCTTCTAAGCTCCTCATAGGCTGGCTCATTAAATTTTCAGACAATGATTAAGAACTTTCTTAGTTCAAAGTCCCAAAGTCTTCTACATTACTGCAGAAAGAAATAGGTTGGGCTAGTCACAGAAATTGCCCTCTCCCTTGCTCCAACTTCTGCCTTAGTTATGTTTCTATTGCTGTGATAAAATACTATGACCATGGCAACTTATAAAGAAATCATTTAATTTGGAGGCTGCAGTTTCAGAAGGTGAATCTATGACCATCATGGTAGGGAGAGCTGCAGTAGGCAGGGAGGCATGGCACTGGATCCATAACTGAGAGCTCACATCTTGAGACATAACCACAGAAATCACAAGACAGAAAGACTGGAAATGGTGAATCTTTTGAAACTTCAAATCCTACCTCCTGTGACACACCTCTTCCACCAAAGCCATATCTCTTAATCTTTCTCCAACTATTCTACCACTTTGGGTTCAAGTATCCAAACATTTGAGCCTTTTCTTTTAAATTACATATACTCAGCTCAGTGTATCATGCAGAGAAAATAAGGACATTTGGAATTAAAGTTTAGATGACTTCTTCTTGAGGCTCTTATTGAGAAAATGAGTTCATCAGTTGTAAATTCCTAAAGAGAATATCAATTCCAAAGTATGTAATATAATTATTTTTATGTATCAAAAGATTTCTGTTTGTCTTGGTCACTTTTCTATTGCTGTGAAGAGACACCAAGACCAAGGCAACCTTTACGAAAGAAAGATTTAACTCGTGGCTTGTTTACAGTTTCAGAGGTTTAGTTCATGGTAGGAACCATGGAGCCATGCAGACAGGTACTAGAGCAGTAACTGAGAGCTACATCCTGATTTCTAGGCAGAGAGAGAGAGAGAGAGAGAGAGAGAGAGAGAGAGAGAGAGAGAGAGAGCACATTTAAGCCTGGTGTGAGCTTTTGAAACCCTCTAATACAGCCATACCTATTCCAGCAAGGCACACCTCCTAATCCTAATTCTTTCAAACGGAGACACACCGTGGTGATCAAGTATTCAAAGAAATACATAGGCATGTAGAAGCCATTTTTATTTAAACCTCCAAATTCTACTCCCTACCCCCATAGGCTTATATGCATATAATAATAGGAAAAAATGCACTTAGTCCAACTTCAAAAAGTTCTGTAGTCTACCAAAGTATCAATACTATTTAAAAGTCAAAATTTCTAAGTCTCTTGTGAAACTCAAGGCAGAATTTCTTAACTTCAATCTCTGGTATTATCAAAATAAAAATGTAGATCATATAATTTCAACATAAAAATGGCATATAATACACATTACTATCCCAAAGGGGAGAAAAGGGGCTATAGTAAAGAAATACTGGGCCAAGACAACAGCAAAACCAGCAGGGCAAACTTCAAATTCTGCATCCTGATGTCTGATTATCACAGAACGTTTTAGTTCTCCAAGTCCTTTTAAGTTTGTTGACTGCCACACACTTCTCTCACTTAGGCTGATTCCATATCCAGTCTACTAATTTTCTTGATAGGTATTCTATGACTCTAGAATTCCCAATATCTTGGGGTGTCCAATAAAATCGAGGGTCACTTTCACAGCTTCACTCAATGGTCTCTCTGAACCTCCATTGAAGGGACACCCCTAACACATGGCTGGCCTCAGCAACTTTCCCTAGTTGTGAAGGGAGATTCCACAACATTCTTCCTGTATCTTTGACTCTAAAGCTAGAACCAGGTGGTTGATGTTGACAAGTTGTGCCTTAATCGGGTTGGAACTTGGCTCCCTTATTTAATTATATTTGCATTCACTTTCTGATTTTGATGGTTTCCTTCACTACTTCAGCTTTTGCTTACTTTCTATTTACAGGTAGAAGCTTGGCTGGATGAGGTCTTAAGGGTCACCATTGCCTTTATTCCATTTAACATCATGTTTTTAAAATATTTATCTCCTGTTTTACTGGAATTAAATTTATTACATTACCTGGGGTTCTTTTTTCTCCCCAAATTTTACATTCTATATTTCCCCTTGCCCCAAAGTCCAAATCTTCTTAGGCATTACCTTCCATATTCCTAGTTAGACCAACCAACTGATTTTCTAGTCCAAAGTCCCAAAGTTTCCATATTCCTCCAACAAACAGCATAATCAGTCCTGTCATACAAACGACCTAGTCCCAGGTATTAATTTCTGTCTTGGTCACTATTCAGTTATAATGAAATGACACCTTAACCAATGCAGCTTTTATGAAAGTAAAGACTAAATTGGATCTTGTTTATAGTTTCAGAGATTTAGTCCATTACCATCATGACAAGGAACAAGGAACCATTCAGAGATGTTCTGAAGCAGTAGATGAAAATTACATCCTGATCTACAGAATGAGAGAGAGCGAGCTTGGGACTGAAATGAATTTTTAAAATTTTAAAGCCCACCCTTAATGACACACTTCCTCCAACAAGGCCACACCACCTAATCCTACTAATGCTTTCAAATAATGCCACTCCCTAGTGACTAGGCATTCAAATATATGAGTCTAGAGGGCCATTCCTATTTAAATTATTGGTAGAAATATATATATATATAAAAAAAGTGTGAGCACTTAAAGATCATAATGACCCACTAGCAAAATTAAAGGTGAAACAAAACCTGTTACTGATAAACGCATATGGACCCAAACTTAAATCTAATTGAATAAATGTACCACAGAGCAGATAGAATGAAAATCAGCTTAAGCTGGAACCTACTGAATAGCAGGTAAAATCTCTTGTCAAAAAAAAAAAAAGAAAGAAAATCACAACATACAGAAATGTCGGTGGCTTCTTAAAAAAAAATAGGACAATGCTAACTTAAGGATAGCTGTGACACTATTAAATATATGTATAAAAATCTCTAAATATACTGAATATATGTTCAGAGAATAGAATACATGTATGTATATGCATAATCTATGTAACAGAAGAAAAAGCAAGTCAGTTTTGCAACTATGTTCTCCTTAACACATTGTAAGTCTAGTAATGGTAACTGTTGTGTCAATTTGTATAAAAAGAAATTTTGCAATGAAAAGATTTGAACAAGAGTATAAGGCCATAGTTCTGATATGAAATGGAGAAGTGCTTATTTCATATATTCTTATTAAAATATATTTGGAAATCTCATGTACAAGCTAATTTTAAAAGCGATGATTAAAAATAAAAGTGAAATAAATTTGTTCCTAAACAAGAGTATAGACATATTTTCAGAAACTGTTATGATATATTTATTGTGGTTGAAATTCAAATTCCATCTGAGCTATAGCAAAATTGTTGACATGGACATATTGAGTGGAGTCAATTTTCCACAGCTGGTATGAACTTCAAGAAGGGCATTCAGCTGAACACTGTGTGATGTCTCAGTATCTTGCACACTTCTCAAAGTCTTTTCAAGTTACTTGCACCTTTCTCTTTTGAACCACAATAGATTCCCTTTACTCTTGGTAAAAATCATCTTACTCTGCACATAATTATGATCTAGGCTACTTAGAGCTACTCTTAAAAATATAGCATATTCAATGTGAATAGATTGGTAGGTAGGTAGTTAAACAGCTACTATATCCATCTTCCCCTTTTATCTAAGTTGTAGAAATAAAAACAAAAAAAGCTACTGTTTTCCAAGGTTTCTTTTACAATCTATATTGTCTTCTGGTCTCTTTTTGCTATCAACCTTCTTTCTTCATTATACTTGAAGCTCTCCCTCTCTGTCTCTCTCTCTCTCTCTTTCACTCTCTCTGTGTGTGTATTTGTGTGTGTGTGCTTTTTCTTCTTTCTATTAATTTAAATATTGATCTTATTAATCTACAAGACTGCATTTTGTACTCTCTACCTTCTCAATTACTGTGAATATAATTTACATGTAAACTGAGTTCTCTTTCATGACCATTTGGGTCCAGATCCACCACTTATGTAAATATGAATACATTAATAATATTTTAAATATTTGTCTCCTTGAACTAATTTTTTTGTTGCCACTCTGTTATATGTATATCTTCTCCATTATGTTTTATCCTCACTCCTTCTTTCTTTCTACAGTCACTGAGCTTTAAATTCAGTGTTTTGTTTTTTTCTGTTACTGACATGGCCTGCTTATTTATCCATTTATCATAACTTCATTGTCCCTAATCTATATTTTTATTATTATAAAATCTGTCTCAGTAATAGCCTCTTAATTATTTTGTTACTAAAATCTTGATGAGTTCCATGGTCAGAGAATTTTCTAATCAAGTCATTTTAAGAATTTTACAGAGTTTTGTATAATCTTTTTCCAATCCTGAAGGTCCCATGCTTCATTCACAGCACATTCGCAGCTCTGCTTAATTCTGTATGCATGGAAGTGGGCTTCTGTGCCAGGGCTCACTTCTATTTCACTATTCCAGGGCCTTCTTTTTCAGTTTTGGACAACAGGCTGTCTGTGATACCTCTTTGAATAATATATTCATACTTTTCCTTCTCCAAAAAATCTTATTAATCCGTAAAGTAGAACTTTCCCTAATCTTAAACTTTTCAGAAAATGATTTGTTTTGTTTTTCTTTCTTTCTTAAAAAATAGTCTTCATCCATACATTTTTTTGACCAGTAGAAAAATTCATCTCTCCCATAATTCCCAAATACTTTTGCCTTGAGACAATTCTGGGCTCAGTTAAAAGTAAATGAATATTAAACCTGTGGTTTTGATCTTTTACAATCTAAAGAACAAAGAACTAATATCCCCTTTTGTCATGTCAGAAGCTCAAGTTTTGCAGGAGGTTTATGGACACCTACACATGCCAGAATCCATAAGATATCAACAGTTGAAGACATGAAACTGTGCCAAAGTGAGGCCTGTGGTGGGTGAAAAGAGAAGACTGGATGACAGGAAGCAGACAAAGCAAGTGAACCAAATCTGAAGTGGTAATTTTTACAACCTGAATAATCTGGTATCCATATGTTTCAGACAAATCTTAGGGAAGGTACTAAAGCCATGATCTTCTCATTACAGTAGATGGCATAAAGATTCACTTCTTAGCAGGAATACACTTAGAACTGGAAAGCTTTTTGGCAACCTTTCCGGAAAAGTTTGCAAATCTGAAAAGCCAACTAGAAAGAGGAGCATGCTTGCCTTTATCACATGCCACATGTGAGAGCACACATTTACAACTGGCAAATCAGTGTTCATTTTATCTTCTTGGACTTGGCACCAGAACTACAGAACCTAGAGAAATTAGAATGTAGCAATGGTCTACCCATTAATAACTAAAAGCGCAAGGGGTAATTATTTGAATCTGAATCCAGACTGAGACTTATATTAATTATCCATATATGTGTATGTGTGTGTTTGTGTGTGTGTGTGTGTGTGTGTGTGTGTGTGTGCATGTGCATACATTTCAGTTAAGCCAATTAAATGTTATACAGCCTAAATTGGGGAAAGCAAAATGAAGTTTGCTTTTCATGAAGGCAGCCATAGTTCTAAATACAGCATTTTGTCTTTGTTTATAATCTAATTGGTCAAGATCACATCTATGGTTCTATCAAAAGAAGAGATGTTTCAAGCTATTAATTCACATAAAGGAATGATTTTATTTTACCATTATCTTCAAATATTGATATTGGTGTATTTCTTGGGACAGTGTATTATAAAATCCAGATTTCTGTTTTTTTTTTAATTTTTACAGGCTATCACTGAACCACATGAGGTGTTAATGTCAGGCTTTTGCACTAAGGAGACCCTGAAAATATCTACGAAGGGACAGCTATTGCTGATGTCTTCTGTACCTAGCCTAGGAACTAAGAAAGGACATAGTAAGTAGTGAATATTCTGTTCCATGAGTGCATGGCCTTCTGTAGCAGTGTTGTTAGTTACAGGATGGAAAGGCCATTTGTTTCATGGTGGTCTCAATTTGACTCCTAGCTTCCTGGCAGTCTCTAACTGATAGTGAACAATTGGTTTAGAAAAAATAGCTTTAATACATTCACTCATCTAGGAAGTAGAGACATAAACTTGTGCTCTACTGTCTTCAGGACTTAAGGAGCAAAAATATCTAATGCATCTATTAAATATTAATTTTCAAATGTCCCCCTGTCTTACCTAATCTCCTCACCCATTCCCAAACTATCCTTTCTACCATAGCAAGAATGACATGTAAAGATTGATTTTAAATTTTCTGTCATACCCATTCCCTAAATTCATCTTAAGATGTTTGATTTTGAAGCTCCCACTTTGCTTTTGTCATTTACAAAAAAATATTCTACTTAGTGTTTTGCTTTGCTATGCTGTGTGTTCATGTGCTTAATGTATAAAATTTCCAGTATGCAAAGCACTTAAATAGACATTCCCCTGTTAATTCTCATAACAGCTATTCAAGGCATGTATTATTTATCCTTAATCAGTACAAGAGAAAACTAAGGTTGAAAGGTTAAGTGATTTTTGCAATCCCACAAAGGCTATATACAAGGTTAAGTGTCTTCTGTGATCCAGGAACGTGAATAAGTAGCAGGACTGGGAACTGAACCCAGGGTTTCCAGTTGTAAGCTGAATGGTCTTCTGCTCTCCCACTTGGCAGGACACTGACAGATAATTTTTCCTTGCTCTCATTAATGAACTTCTATAATTTCCATGTTGAACATTGTGCTTTGCCCTGTTGACTGGTTGGCTTTCTGTTTATTTTCATTTGGTTTGACTTCAAGTCGCTAGACAGGGCATATTTCTATAATTTAGAATCTTATCCAAAATTATATAGTTAATTAAAAGACATGTAGTAAGGGAAAATATCTAAACCCATAGCATTTGGCCAAAATAAGAGAGGAAAAAATATTTGATTATCAATTTTAGGAAAAATGTGGACACTAACAGTGTGTTTCAGACTTACAATGCTAATTCAGCCTGTTACTTTAGAGTGGTCTATGCTCATTAGTATACACACATACACTAAATCAAACACTGCAAAAGGAACCTAATTATTACTTACACAATTAGCACATAACAGTAGTTAACTAATCTCCTTGTGAAAAATCTGTTTTAAATATTTTAAGGTAAGGAATCAGGTGCAGATTTTAAGAAAGAAAAAAAAAAAGAGTATGTCTTTTGTGTGTGTGTGTGTGTGTGTGTGTGTGTGTGTGTGTATGTGTGTGTGTGTTTGGTTCATTTCTCTAGGGCTGCTGAGTATCTTTCAATAAAACCCAACAAAATTTAGTTTGGGAACTAAAAGAATAGAAGGAGAAGACAAAAAATTAAAAAGAAAAAAAAGAGGACAACTAAACCATGTCTATCCCAAATAGAAGGGGGAAGAAATGGACTTCTCATTGTATTAGGATTGGTGAGTATTGTGAAAAATAAAATGGGATAAAGATAAACAAAAATTTCATTTATAGTACATAAAAAGTAATTCTTTCCAAATCTGGACATCTCAAACCAAAACTGATGAAAGTTCCATAAAGAATACACATAGCGTGGGCTATAAAGTACAAAGAGGAATAATACTGACTGTACTTTTGATTTGCCATCATACATTGTCATTCTTTTCAAGGCAGAGCTGTCTGGATAGATTTGCCTGGAGATGATTAGCTGAATTACTTTGATTCTTGTTTTTAAAGCTGAAAGATTTCCATTCTGCATTCGTGTTTGGGATTGCTATAATTGTGAGAATCAGGATGACTTGCATTTTAGTTATCTGTGTGAATGGCTTTATGTTATATCTTTCTGTACTTTCAATTCTAATATACTCAACAATATCTCTCTTATGTGAGCAAATTTATAGAGAAATGCAAATATGTAATGTGCCATAAAAATTTCTAAAATTATTATATCTTAAGCCATACATACATTACTCTTAAAATCCTATAAAATTAGCCTTATTACTACAAATAAAAATATTTTCAACATAGTGAAATGATTCAAAAAGAACCTTATACACAGAGAGTGATGTCTGAATTTCTTTTATATCAATGTATAATGAATGTTGTTACACAGAACTAGCATGTCTGGCCACAAAAGTGTGTTCCCTTAATCAATAAAAAACTAAGACTATTTATTCAAATATCTTAAGTAATTGATATCAACTTAATATTGCTATGTGTATTTAATTTAAATATATTTTGCTTTTAAAATAATATCTTGATAAAAAGTAATAGCAAGACATTGTAAAAGTTGTGACTAAAACATCAACTCCTTTTAAAATGAAGAATACTCAACACACAATGAAGTATAATGTTAAAAATATGAAAAAAATCATAGTGATTTGACTTGTTTTGAAACACTTACATATAAAAATGAAAAAATGAGTAGTGTGGCTCTGTGTTTACTTCAAAATGTTAATAACTTCAGACACTTTTAATAAGCACCCTGAAAAAATTAAGTTTATAATTGTGGTCCCTTAGTAAACTTCAGCCTGTTTAAAACACCAAGTTGTCAAAGTTCTCAATATCCATAGAGAGATGAATCTTTAACACCCAAAGACCTATTCAGTTATTATACCCACAATGCAGATTATATTTGTATCTGTTGTTTATAATTAAATATGAGTGCATTTTATGTTTGATTCATGAATAATTATTTTGAAATAATAAATACGTATTATCGGGTATTTGTTCTAAGTAGATATGTATAATTTTAAATTTTCTTGTTTGTTAGAATTTTCTAAAATGTACTATATTAATCTCCTGTAACAGGGTAAAGGCTACTCAAAACTCAAAGTCTACATTGTACTATTTTGGACATTGATCATTGGGATATTGATCTGTATTTTCTTCCATCAAGGAGATGCCACTGTCAAGTGACTAACAAAGGGAAACGAAAGGAAAGACTATCTCCAGAGAAACACAGTTAGACAGTCCCTTTTTAATTGTCAGTGTGTCATATAAGACTCTAGGACCCACAGAGAGAAGAATGCCCAGACTCCCATTCAGAGCTACAGGTACGTGGGCAATTACGATCATTGGCAGTCACTTAGTCTTTTTCCTTCTCTCCTGCACTATTGTTGCCCTGGCAGCAAATTTAGTCTCTAAGTTGTCAGTCATGGTTCCTTTATATTCCTGGTAAGTGATAAAATGCATAATATTAAAAGATGCCTGTTAGACAAGATTTATGCTGGATCATTGCCTTTCTTGCCCTCGTGACTTACTCTGTAAATGGTAAATACACCAAATATTTCATAATCCAAACAAAGCAAGTTTTATTATTTTAGTTTCCATATAATTAAAATCATTTTTAAAAAAAGGTACTAATGTTTTACAACTACTTGAGACAGTCTGTGATTAGACAGGAAAATCAATACGGGGAAAAGAAAATATCCTTTCCATTTTACATCAGAATACTACAACCCAATGTCTGTTTTGATGAGTAAAATCTTAATCATACTGAAATACATACATTTCCCAAAACACAACAAATGCCTCTCTCTGTATATTTTATGCTGAGTAATAAATTCTATGTACCATTTTTCAAAAGAAAATAAAAATTTTGTTTTGTTGTTTTTCTCTGTATTTTTTTCTTTCTTTTTTGTAGGGACTTCATAAAAATATACATGTAAAAGGAACTAAAATACTTGTAAATTTCCACCACAGTATCTGAGCCTTTTTTGTGTGCCCAAGTTGTCAGAATTTCAAATATTATTTTTTAATAAACATTGCTCATGAAAAATTTCAATTTTTATAACAATATTTATTTGTTGTTTAAAACAAATTCTGACATTTCTAAGAAACATTAGCATAAAGCATATTTCAGTAAGTATTATGAATGTAGTTGGGAGTCTGATTATCTGTCTCATCTCAGACAATCCCCTTTGAAAACCTGAAGCACCCTAACTTGAGTATAGGTCACCAGTGAAATTACATTAAAAAGTCAGTGGAAACGTGGTTACAAGGTAAAAATGTAAGAGTAGTAATTACTTGGTCTGTGTTAGGGCAAAGTGATAAGACAGAGAGTCACAGACTGAAACCCGATTAGCAGAGGTTATCAAATGAAATAAGAAAATGCTTACTGTAAGTGCCTGTGAATCAAAAGGATGTCACTGAAGAGATTGAGTTCTCCACTTAAGAGGAGAGGGGAAATTACAGACTGCAAGAAGGCCAACACATCTAATTGTTCTTTGGGTTATTCATTTCTAAACACTAATAATTGTAAAAGTTGCTTAATGTGATGATAGTCACTGAGGCTAAGAAGATCAAAAGGCAATGTCAGGAAGCAGCAGATTTAGGTGAGTAAACAGCACTGTGAGTATGTTCAGTGACTGCCAGGCAGGGGGTGCATCTGACAGGGAAAGAAGGGTGAGAATATGTGTTAAGTAGCATATCTCTACTCAAACATCGTACAGCAAGATTATTCAAGAAAAAGCATCAAGTGATCATCATAAAAATCAATCAACTGGCACATTTTGTCAAAGATCTATTATATTGTGTGTGTGTGTGTGTGTGTGTGTGTTATGTGTGTATAAAGACAGAGACAGAAACAGAGAAAGTTAGAGACAGAGAAATTGAGAGGTAAATATTTTATTACGATTTCACCAAGTTCATGTTAATTACATGAATATCCCAATTCCAAAGTTCTGTGTCAGCTTTGAACAGGTCAGACATGTGATTAAAGAAAATAAAATATTTCGAGTGTGTGAAAGGTGGTGAAAAAGATATGAGAACAATCATAAAAAGCTTTATTCACTTCACTGTTGTCTACTTTTTTCTAAACTGTAGAGAAACAAGAGTCTATGGAGAAGTAAAAAAAAATATCCTCTAACTCCTGAATCCTAAAGAATTCATGTGAAAATCCTCTTTATAGAAAGCTTTATTCAAGTTCATACTATGTCTTAAAACAGCAATTTTGTGGTACTTCTAATACTCAAATTTATTTACTGTTTAGCTATGACAGACTAAAAAAAAAGGATATTGAGAACATCTAACAGTATTCTGATACTTTCGTTATAGTGAAATATCAAATATACCAAATGGTTCTTCTAATAAAATTGACACTGCTATAATCTATGTGGGGATTTCCAGCAAAAAGAAAAACTAAAATGATTGAAATTGTCTCTACTTCCACCAATAGTTGTAGCAAATTTCATTTATAAAATATATAAATATCTTAATCTATAGAAGAGTTATGAAAGATAATTTTAATATAAATGGTTTTGTAGTTCCAAATGAATAGAATTGATTTCAAGAGTAAGTTATTTAATTTGATGAATGTATTCATAGAATATATTTTATATTACTATTTTTTTTAAAAAAAGGATTACATGTCTTTCAAATGCCTTACAATGCTTTTCCAAACTCCACCAAAGAATTGTCTAATATATTTTTGTGTGTTTTGAAAGTGTGTTTTATTTAAGGCTATTTGGACCCATGGAGACAGAGAGGATGGATGTGTAAGGAGAAGTGCACTTGTAGAATCTGACCACTGTTAAAACATCCATTATGATCTTAGTGTCTATGTCACCTCTGCCTCTTAGCCTTTTGTTCTGTTCCTTAGCTGTTGTTCTCTCTGCCCTCATCATTGTTCTAGCAATGTCTGGTTTGAGCACAAAATCACAGGTGAGGGGGCTGGAGAGATGGCTCAGCGGTTAAGAGCACCGTCTGCTCTTCCAGAGGTCCCGGTTCGATTCCCAGTACCCACATGGCAGCTAATAACTGTCTGTAGTTCCAGTTCCAGGCAAACATCAAGGCAAATAAATAAATAATTAAATAAATAATAAAGTTTAAAAAAAAATCACAGGTGAGATCATGTCCCTCCATCCTCAATGGTACCTCATGTAACTAAGATGAAAAGCCTGAGTCCCTCTAAAGGAGAAAGGATTCTACAGGGCTGGCCTTGTGTACACATACCATCTACATTGATTACTTTTTAGCCATGGGTTTCTTTGCATTTCCTCAAGCAGCCCAAGTACTTTTTTCTGCTTTATCTGTGTAAAATGTTCCCTAGCAAATAACTGTGTGATGATTTTCATGTGCCTTACCAACTGCTAAACAGATAACCAGATAAAGCCAAATCCCAGCCATGTAAAACTAACTCCAAGAATCTACAGAAAAACTCTTTAATTTTTTAAAATAACTACCTTAAATAAAATACAGTCCCAGTAGTTGTGCATATCATGGATGGCTGTTCTTATACAAACCTCTACAGGATGCAAGGATAAACACAGGTATATTTATAATTAAAAGTATGTACAGACAAGGCTCTTATACAGTGTAAATATTTGTTACTCATATTGATTCAATAAAATTCTGAAAAGAAAGTGGGAAATACACTTCTACAAATTGGCACAGGTGACCACTTCCTAAATATAACACCAGTGGCACACACTCTAAGACCAACAATCAATAAGTGGGATCTCCTGAAGGTAGGAAGTTTCTGTAAAGCCAAGGACACTGTCAATAGGAAAAAATGACAACCTACAGAATGGGAAAAGATTTTCACCAACCCTACAAGTGATAGAGGACTGATCTCTAAGATATAAAGAGCTCAAGAATCTAGAACCCAAAACCTTGAATAATTCAATCAAAAAATGGGGTTCAGATCTAAAAAGGGAATTCTCAGCAGAGGAATTATGAATGGCTGAAAGGTACCTGAAAAAGTGTTTATCATCTTTAGCCATCAGAGAAATGCAAATCAAAATAACTTTGAGATACCACCTAACACCTGTTAGATTGACTAAGATAAAAGGCACAGATGATAGCCTATGTTGGAGAGGATGTGGATCAAGGGGAACACAACTGCATTGTTGGTGGAAGTGTAAGCTTGTTCAGCCACTTTGGAATGCAATATGGCAGTTTCTCAGAAAATTGAGAATCAATCTCCCCAAGGACCCAGCAATACCACTTCTGGATGTACACCCTAAAGATTCACATTCACACTCCAAAGGTATTAGCTCAACTATGTTCATAGCAGCATTATTTGTAATAGCAAGAACCTGGAAACAACCTAGATGTCCCTCAACTAAAGAATGGATTAACAAACTGTGGTACATCTACACAACGGAATACTACTCAGCAGTAAGAAAAAAAGGATATCCTAAAATCTGCAGGCAAATGGATGGACTTGGAGAATATCCTCCTGAGCGAGGTATCACAAACTCAGAAAGATAAGCAGAGAATGTACTCACTCATTAGCAGTCTCTAAACAAACGAACAAGAATAAAGCAAAGCATGCCCAAGCTGCAAACCACAACCACTGAACAGCTTGGGATCAGAAACTTGTCAAAATGACTAAGATTAAAAATACTAAAGACAGCCTATGCTGGAGGGATGTGGAGTAAGGGAAACAGTCCTTTATTGCTGATGGGAATATAAACTTGTACAGCCTGTAGTATGAGGCTTCTGGCCTGGAATTTCAGTCCTAGCCTCAAGGCTTGACCTACAGTCCTACAGAAACACACACAGTACCACAGAATCACACAGATGCTTAGATTACTTTTACTTTTGTGCTGATTGACATAGGGCCCAAGCATATAACTTGCCAACTCCTTCATCTTAATTCAACCTATGATTCTTATCTTTTTGAGTCATGTGGCTCAGCACCTTTTTTCAAATGACTGGGCCTTTCCACACTAATCAGTAATTTAAAAACATGCTACAGGTGTGACAACAGTTGCATCGTAGGAACACACTTTCTCAACTGAAGTTTCCCCCTCTTTGATGACTCTAGCTAGTATCAACAATATAAAACCAACAAGAACAACTCACCCTTTGTCAACTTAACACACCAACACATCACTGTTAAGCTACAAACTTTCCTTTCTTGTTCATGCCCAAGATCAGACATTAATACTGATATCACAATAGAAAACACTTTGAAAACTTAAAAAGTCCCACAATCTTACAAATTCAAATCCTTTAGAAGCCAGTCTCTGAAAAACCATATTCAACACATCCCAGAAGATTCCACCTCAGGGATTCTGATTTCTTCTTAATAACTGCTAATTTCTCAGCTTCTACTACCCAGCATCAATTGTCTCTGTTCTGTATAGCACTGGTCTTAACCTGTAGGTCACAAACACATAGGGGTTGGATATCAGGAATCCTGAATATCACACATTTACATAACAATTGATTATGCTAGCAAAATTATAGTTATGGAGTATCAGAGAGGTAATAGTATGGTTGGGTGGTCACCACAAAATGAGGAATTGTATTATCAAAGGATAGGGTCCCAGCATTAGGAAGGTTGAGAACCAGTGCTGTAAGGCAAAGTTTTAGCTTCAGTGGTGATGATCTCTCGTTAATCATGGGTGATTCTTCAGCACTCGCTTACCAGAACAAATTCTTTATCAAAACTACTCAGTAGCCCAAATAGAGTTTTCAAGTGACTTTTAAACTTCACAAGCCAGACCTCCATCCTCTGCATTTCTCATAACATTTTTGTCTTCCAAGCTCCTATAAAACAGGTCAGCAAGCTTTGCCCACTAACGGACTTTTCTAGCTCAAAGTTCCAAAGTCTTTTCAAAGACCTTCCCAAAACATCATGGTCAGCAGATCTTCTATAAGAATATCCCATGACTGATATCAATTTCTGTCTTAGTTATAGTTTCTTTTGCTGTGATAAAACACTATGTCCAAAAGCAACTCAAGGAGGAAAGTGTTTGAATTATGCATCTATATTACTACTCATTATTGAAGGATGTTAAGAGAAGAGCTCAAACAGGGCAAAACATGGGCAAAAAATAATGCAGAAGCCATGGAGGAGAGTTTATCATGGCTTTCTCAGTCTACTTTCTTTTTTTTTAATTTTTATAGAATAAAGTCTCATTTTTTTATTCAGGCATCACCTCATTCCAACTCCTTTCCCCTTCCTTTCTCCTCTCCAGCCCCCATCCCTCCCCAGAAAGGGCAAGAGGTCCCAAGGGGAATTAGCGCATCATCCACTCCAGGCAAGTCCAATTTCCTCATCCTAATTTCAAGACTTGGTTAGGTGTTCCTCTGGGAAGAATAGGCTCCAGGGTGCCAGTCCATGCACAGAAACACAGTCTGATCCCTCCCTTTGAGACTGCATATACTGCCCATGCCAGTAGACAGTTGCCCATCCCTTGAAGGGCTTAGTTCCTTTCCCTGATGGTTCCCAGGTAGTTATTCTTCATTCAGTGAGCTGCTTTCTTATAGAATCCAGGACCACCACCCACATTAGACTGGATTCTCCAGCATAAATCACCAATAAAAATTGTCCTACAATTTTTTGGCATCTGGTGGAGGCATTTTCTCAACTGAGATTCCTCCTCTCCAATGTTTCTACCTTGTATCAACTTGACATAAAACTAGCCAGCACAATTCCCATGTACGATCTGTGACATTGATCTAGCAGCTTAATACAGTTTAACCTGTATTTTGTAGCTTTAATTACCCTCATTTACCCTGAAGCTATTTCTCCTTTCATGAAAAAGAAACAATGAACAGGACATACTTTATCTTACCTCTGTTTTGTACCAGAACTATTCCAAGATGACAAAGTAATAAACTCATCTACACTTAAGAACTCTCCCTTTCATGAAAACGAGACAGTATCCAAAGGTAACAAGATTTTATTGAGTGTAGTTGTCATAAACCTTTTTGTCTTTCCCAATGAGGTTACAGATATAGATAACATTGTTTTATTTTTGTTTGTGTAATTGGCTAGAGGACAGAAGGCATACAATGGAGGAAATTAAGAGTTCCTATATAGCAAGCTTTTTTTGTGGGACCAGAGCCTCTATTATGTCTGCTCTTGACAAGATTTGATTAAAATATGATTGTTCCTCATTCTTTAATTCTCATTATTATTTTGGTATGCTGGGAGTGGTAGCCAGTTCTGAAGATGGTTTCTTTTCAATGAAATTCCCATTTTGTTATGAACTGAACCATTTCAAAAACAGCCTTAAAAGTATTGTTACTGAGAATTTGGGATTCTTTTTAGTCTTATTAATAAAAGAATTTTAAAATGGATTAGTCAGGAAGCTCAATGGAAAGGGCTGAATTAGTAAGAGGAAAAGAGACATGGTTTTCAAGTTAGGAACAACAATTGATATCTACAAAAAGCTGTATAAAAACCAAGAATCTTTAGAGAAATGGTGAGAAAACCCTAAGTGTCAGGGAAACCATGCTTAAGACTTTGGCCTACATCTGATAATAAGATAAGTTTGGTATCAAAGCAGGGTAGGTTTGCTTTTTGAGTTTAAACCTGTAAATCAGGCAGGCTTAAGTAATCAGGCATCCAAGACCTGGAAGTAACTCTGTCCATTGAGCTGGGGGTTTCTGTGAAATATCTTATTAATGTTTTCAGGTGAACAAACATTCTTGAGGGTAGTCTGCTGGTCAGTTGATTGGCAGGTCCATTTTAATTAACTCTTAAAGGAAAAAGAACAATAGTATTTATTTTTTTGGACCACTAAGAATGTTATATTTCCTCCACTAACGACCAATGGTAATCCATTCTTATGCCCAATCGAAGGACCACAACAAAGGTCTGATTTCTGCTCCATCTTTTCTTTCATATGTTAGTTTAATTAAGAAGGACAGTCATTGATTCTTCTTTTCCTTATGTTGCCAGGAAAACAGGATGTAGATTTCAAAATTGATTATAAGAAAGGGGTCCATCTTCAATGGTTTCCATGACTAATGATGATACATCTCCACACCCAAACCAGGAAGAAAATATGCATCACAAATTCAGATTCTAACCTGGTCATTATCATGCTATGCAAAAATATAGACAAAAGGTGCTGTGTTTTTCTACAACGCCAGAATGTTTGTATAACAATAAAGTCAAGAGAATTAGCACATTTGTTGCAAGATTTTACCATAAAATCTTCCACCTCAGTAGCCTGACTGAAGCAAATTTGAACTATTTCTTCCAATCCTAATCCTAACTCTCACATGACACATTAGATATCTATATGTCTATATATGTATACATGAGTCAAAAAAATGATGTGAGATGTCTTTCTGTATGCTGTGAATGTCATTCGTTAATAAAAGAACTGTCTTGGCATAAGGCAGGTATCTTAGAAGTAGGCAGGGATATCAGAACATAGATAGGGGAAAGAAGGTGGAATCAGAAGAGACACCATTCAGCTACCCAAGAATCAACATATAAGTAACCCAGGTGAGCCATGGGTCATATGGTAAAACAGATTAATGAAGATAGGTTAATTAAGATGCAGGAGCTAGCTAGCAATATGCCTAAGCCATAGGCCAATCAGCATGAAATTAATATAAGCTTATGTGTGATTATTTGAGGCTAGTCAGTCTGGGACTGCAAGTCTCTGGGTCTGGACCACCAGATGGATTGGTCAGAAACTCATTGTACAAGAATGAATACAAGTTATAATAGGTACTGTAGACAGCAATCAAGAGGTTTTAAAAATGAGTTGAGAAAAAGATAAGATAATATGCTTTTCTACAAATAGTAGGGAGCTGATGGCAGAGACAGGTTTATTGGCAAAAAGGTGCAGATCTAATCTTCTAGGTAAAAGGTAGAATAGGGGAGAGTGTAGGATATGAGTTAGGAGAAGAAATAATGTGTTATATCCAGGTATAGATGAATACATAAATGATCAGGCATGAAGTACAGTAAGCTTCACTAATGTTAGGGGACTATGCCTAGATAAGGAGTACTTGATTCTTGACACGCACAAATATTGAATGGCAGGTGGATGTGGGGGACATACTATTTAAGTGTTACGTATCCATCACTTTATGGGGTCCAAGCAAGAGACTTACATTATTTCCTTGAGCTATTGTGACCAATGTGTTTTAGGGACTGTTTTTCCCATTGTGATTTGAACATGCTTGTGTGCCTCAGTGTGGCAGTTTTTTCCAACAAAATTATATGGTAGCTCCATTTCTGTTCCAAGGGATAAGTAATATATTATTCTGTGTTAGATGAGTAGTACATGACAGATGGTGTGGTTTCTGTGTCTACCCAGCGGCTATAGTCATTCTTCTCTTTTAAGAATTCAAAGCTGTTTGCGAAATAGTCTCCCAGGGCAATGGACAACTTGATAAACCATTGCTTCAAACAATAGGGAGAAACATAGCGCAGGACAACTTGCGTGCAAGATAAAAACATGAAGCCAGTCACACACATGTAAAGCTGCACCCATTCCCATTGCAGAATGAAATGAAAGAGTGGGAGACATCATACAGGTAGAAATAACTTCCCATGCTACTTTAGATCAAAGACTTTTCCCATTGAATTTATGGTGAGGCTAAAATTTATCTTCTGTATCTTTTTGTTCATCAAAAAGGAAATAAGTAAAGGAAAGAGACAAAAAAGGTATTAGCACAGACCTAGGATACTTTGTGCTTTGATTTCCTAAACTAGACCAGTTAATACTGGTTCTTCTCTTATCCTAAGACTCATCATGAATCCCCTTGTAGGCATCTACCTGGCTTTGGGCATGCACCTATGTCTAGTGGCTAATTTTGTATTTGGTGTGTTCCTAAATTTATTGGACAAGAATCCTTTTGTCTCCTTTCCACAGTTAAAAGGCAGATACATAAGGCTGCTTGTTTTATCCTACTCACAAACTTAGAGTTTAAATTCACCATTTCCTTCAAAACTTGTAGGAGCTTCTTACTCAAAACATTAGCCAGTGAGGATCTTGAAGTAAAACTAAGAGATTTGACTCTCACAGGAAATAAGCGTCAGGCTGTAAAGCTAGGATCCTGAAGAGGAAACAATTCTGCTGCTTGAGGTGTTCTGTAGTTGAGAAGAGATTTGGTGTCCAGACAAGAACTTTGTGCAGAGGCTGAGCAGAGTCGAGGCCATTTACGCCAGTGCACCCAGCCCATCCACCCGTACTCTCTAGCAGACATAACTCAGTGCACCCCTAGCTTTTGGGCCTTGCAGTACTTACCCCTACCAGTTGTGTAGAGCTGGTAGGAAACAGATGGTAAGCAAGCAGAGAACAGTTACTGCTTGTGTCCAAGTGCAGAACAGCAAGGTTAGCTGGCTGGGAGGGCTGCTTTACAAGCACCAATGCTTTCTGAGCCATCTAGCCTGTACAAAAGGAGAGGATGTTTTGATGCCTCTGAGAACCACCTTAGTAAGCTTGAAGTACGATATTTTAGCTTGAGTAGAAACTTATCACCCAGTCTGATACCTTCATTTCGACCTTATGAAAGACTCTAAGCCAATGGTATACAATGAAAGTTTCCCTCCGTCCCTATTGAAACATCAAATTCTTTTGTTATAAAGCAACAGATAACAAATACACCATAGTTCTGAGTTCCCTTTTCTGAGATCCCTTCCAATCATTTCTTAATTGCTGTTCTTCCCCAAAGACATTTTTTTTACCTGTTTGAACATAGACATTTTGATTACTTTTCCATTTTGGAGGTTTGTTTCCCCCCATTTTGACCACTGTCTGAACCCAGCAACGTGGTTTATATTATATTGTTTCCCTTCTTTTTCCCCATTACATTCATAGAAACATTTTACTATTATACAGTTTCTATTTGGAATTCTTATGAATTCTGAAAATTCCAGTGTACCTCTTTCCTCTCATGTTCATTTATTTCAAATTAGTATAAAAGCAGACATTTCTGTTAAAAAAAAACCATATCATCATGTCTATATATCATGACAAGCAGAGCAGTAGTACATTAAAGTTCCATTACATCAGGGTTTTTTGTCATTTTTATTTTTTATTAATGTTTGGCCCTCTGCCATGAACAGCTATATCTGAGTATAGATTTAAATTATATTTCTGTGGTCACCAATATATCAGAGTATTCATTGTCTTCACTATAAAGTCTCCTCACTTTCTCTGAAAATGTGTTCTATTCCTTATTGATTTTTTATAGTCCTTTATAAATTCTACATCTATATCCTCTCAAAGATGTGTGTTTGGCAATTAGCATTTATTGCCAAGCACAAATTTTTATATTCTTTAAATGATGTCATTAGAAAAATAGTCGCTTTTTGTTTAATTTGAGCAGTCTACTGCTTCTAGTTAGAATTCTGGGTTCTAATTTGAAAACCAAACCAACCAAGAAAACAAAAACCATTTCCTCTTCATAAAACATGATATGTCCTTCTGTTGTCTTTTAGAAAGTATATGGTTTTTCTTTGCACATATAGATCTACAACTAAAGAGGTATTGATTTTTGTAAATGTAACATAAAAGTCAAACTTTGTTTTCCCCACATGAATACATAGTTAGCACAAAATAATTTACTGAAAAGATTGTTTTTGTGCTATTGGATTGTGGTCATGTCTATGTCATAAATCTCTTGACAGTAATATGGTAATGATTGAGTTTCTGAATCTGTTTTATTTCACAAAATGTTTTGGGTTCAATTCCTACTATAATTAACATAATAATATACATAAGTTCTAACATTTATGACACAAAATTGTGATTATAGTCATCACTAATATATTATGCACTTAAAAATTATTGGAAGAGTAAACCTGAAGCTGTTCTCTCTACACATAAATACTAGGAATGCTAGGAAGCTTTGGAAGGGATCAGTATGTCTATGACCTCAGTTTTTATCCTTTTCCATGGATATATGTTTATTTCTGAACTGGTTAAAATATATGAAATAACTGTTCAGTTTCTCATATGTTAACTGTATTGTCAATAAATTCTTGTGATAGGCTTTGGATTTCAGCATATGGTTTTGTAAGTTTCCCAATTCTAGACTGTTTTCAGATTTAGTTCTTTGTGTTTCAATGTTTATTTTCTAATCTATTTCATTGTTGTAAATATTTTTTAAGATTCTTAACTTATATCAGTCTTTTAGAGCAAGTCATCAAAAAACTGATTCATTCACAATAATTAATCTTCCAATCAAAAAACACAGAGTAGCGCTCAAGCTTTTGGCACTTCTGTGTAGTCTATTATTTTGGTCTCTAGCCCTCTTCTGCTTGAGAATCTGGGAACACTCTAAGGTAGAGCCTGTTCCTGCTCCATGTCTTTAGTTACATAAATGTGGTCCATATCCTTCGAAGTCTCTTCTTCTCACTCTGCCTCCAGGCAGTTGTCCTACATATGGGCTATTCAGTACCTTACTTTTTTGGGAAAGAAAACCAACAACACTTCAAGAATGACTCAGAACCTTAGCTGTCCTCTGTGAAGAGTCTCATTGCTGGAATCCTCTTCCCTTTAGGCCTTGGGCTTGCAAAACTTTCTGATGCCTTTAATGATAATATAATTGGTTCAAATTTTCCAAATGGTTTAGTATACAGTGAAATATTCCTTCTTATCTACAATCGAAACTGTATTTATATTTTGTTTAAGCCAACAGCCAGAGGTGTGGAATGTACAGGTTTCTAAGAGGTCTGGGGATCAGCCTAGCCTCAGCCAATGCAAACTGGTGTTAACTAGTGTTTTAAAACAAAGTGTTCCTCAGCACTTCCACATAAGCCAACCTGGGGTCTGTCTGGGGACTTAAGGATGGTGGATTCTAGATACAACATTCCTAAACCAGTAAGAGAGAGACCACCACTGGAAGCTGCAGATACCAACAAATTAAAGTTCTTTCCTCTGGCTGAGGAAAAATAAAATTAAACTTGCTTGATTCAACCTGTTCCCAGAAGTTTTGTCTTTGTACTCTTGGTCCTCTCCCCCAAGGAGAAAAACAAGACCCTGAACATAGAGAGAACTTCGATTCCTGACTCCAAATCAGGCAACACCCCACAACATTTCAGAAGTTCTAGCAAGTTCCAATTACCTTGATCCAGTTCCTGGGATTTTGATTTCAATAAGTTTTACTTCCTCTAAAAGTCAGGATATTAGTTTCTTATGTTTGATTTTTCTTTTATTCAATAATATATATAACTTGGAAGCATAATTTTTAAGAATCAGGCCTTATTAAAATCCTTGATTTGGTCAACATAGACAGGAGTTTCTGGTCCTAGGCATCCAAATTGATCACAAGTTCTAACCAACTTACAATAAAAGGAGTCTCTTGATGTCTCTGCTTCCAGAGAAAGTCAGCCCCCTATAAGTAGCCCTCTTCCCAAAGTTCTATCTTTTCAAATCTTGGTCTGGTAGTGCTTAAACACTTGTATCTAGTGTCTCAAAGAAGACATTTTATGTAATTTCCTTAGCTTTCCTAGTTCTCCAAATGAGAAAATCTGATCATACTATATAGTTAATGTTTTTAAAAACATAAAATCAGAGAAATATTAACTTTTGTGCACAATAAGAAAGAAGTGTGTTTTTTTTTTTTGGATGTGTTAGATTAATAGCCATTTTTTGATTGGCAGCACTTTACCTGTTTGTGTTATTGTTTCTGTGTTCATGCTTTAGCTATGGTATCAAATATTTACTTTCAAAGTTTGGGTATTTGGAATGAATTTTTCACATGAAAGATAAATTTTTCACATGGAAGATAGTTCTCACATACATCAAAAAAAGGGCTCACTTCTGTTTTAATTGTTGAGGTCCCAATTATTGTACTAATTTATGGCCTTTTTCCCAGCTTAAAGATAAAAGCATGAACATTTTAATCTTGCACATGCACATGCACCTAGAAAGCACTCATAAACCTTTATACAGAGTAAACTTTAGGGACACAGCAGTGTTCTCCTTTTGTTGATAATACCTTACTCCAGATGATAGAGTTCTGTATTTTACTGTTAATCATGAACAAACTATGTGATTGTATACATACCAGAACAAAAAGTCCAGTCCCTAATCTAAATATTTGTAATCACTCCAACTTTGTAGGTGTCACAGTGCCTTGCTCACAGGGTTTGTACATCTTTTTTATGTGGTCTGCCCACCATTTGCATCATGCCAATCTTCTTTTTTAGCTTTCCAAGAGGTAAGTGCTAAGTTGGCATTTACATTTAAAGCATTAAAAATATCCTGCAGGTACCCGTGTATTAATCATCTGTTACTGCACAGCCATTTAAAACAAAGGTTAGCAGCTTAAAACAACAGGCATTTACTATCTCAGTTTCCAGGCTTAGGAATGCAGGTCTGGCTTAGCCAGTCTTTTATTTGAGGCTCTTCGGTAGACTGTAATCCATGTGTCATCTGAGATACAGTCATCTCAAAACTAAGAAAAGATCCACTTCCAACCTCACATGGACTCTGACCGGCTTAGTTCTTTGTTGTCTGTTGGAACTGAGGTCTCCATTCTTTCCAGTGGCAGGTTAGAGGCTTTTGGAAGTTGGCTGTCCAAGTGCCTCTCCAGAGTGACATGTTATTGCATAAAAGTTTGCAAGCTGAAAATGTAGTAGAGAAACTCTGCTCCTGAGAAGAAGCTACAATCTTTTAGAACTAGTCAGGGAAGCAAGGTCTTCAACACTCTTGAGGGCCTTATTTCTTTTCTTAGGAACAGATTTCCAGGTCCAGCCCATACTCAAAGAGAATGGACTGTGTAATAATGGCTGGAATGCAGAAAAACTGGCCGAAGGATGGAAGAACTAACAGAAAAAAATAAAATCATGCACAACAGGAAAGAAAGTTTAATGTAATTGTGAGTGATGTGTCTGATTACTCTCTCTGAAGCTGATCATTCACCTTACCATACCTCACCCTAGGAAAATAGAGGCAGGTGTGGTGGCTCACATCCGTAACCTTGGTACTCAGGAGGCTACAGCAGGAAGATTGCTTAGAGTGTGAGTCCATCCTGGGATAGAATTCAGTTACTGGCCTGACTGAACTATACAGTGAAACTGTTTCTCATGCCTTTCACAGAAAGAAAGAAAATTAAAAAAGAAAAAGAAAATGGAATGAAGGAAGGGAGGAAAGAAGAAAGGAAAAGAGAGAGGGAGGGAGGGAGGGAGGGAGGAACAAAGGAACATAGGAAAAAGTAAGGCCAACAGACTAGAAATCAAACTTACCCTTTTCCGGTTTCTTTTCCTAAACCTCCCAAATCCCCTGCTCTGCCACAGGCAGCCAGTGATGTCACCTCATTGCATGCTCAAGCTCGCTCTCTGCCTTTGTCTATGGTTTTGTCTTTCCAAATAACATGATCTTTCCTTGCAAAAGTTTTGTTTGTTTGTTTATTGTTTGTTTCATCTTGGAAAAGAGAAAAAAAGAAGGGGAGAGAAAATTATTTCTCTCTTCAAGTATGTAAAAAGTTAACATTGACCAGATCAAATGTAGAAAATTAAAAGGCAATATTTCAGGAAATCTTCCTTATAGAAAATTCCTTGCGGCATTCCAAGCCCCCAAATCCTACAGCAAAATGACTCAAAGCATGAGTAAAGGCGCTTGCTGCCACTAAGCCTGATATCTCGAGGTCAACTTCCAGAGGCCAACATAATGGAAGAAGAGAAGAGACTCTTCCAATGTTTTTAATCTTGGAGTTCCAAAGACAAACATTGGTCCACAAATAGAAAGGTATTCCCTGTTAGATGGAAGTTACCAGAAAAGAACTTTAAATCCTCCCCCAAATCTTAAGGTTTCATAAATATCAGAATCTGTAAACAGATGAGACATCAAAACTATTTTGGACATAAAACAATTCAATTTTTTTTCTTTTTTTTTAAGGTAAATAAATATATACAAATTAGGGTTTTTTTTTAAAAAAAAAAAAAAGAAAAAAGAAAAGAAAGAAAGAAAGAAACTTTTAACATGGGCTACAAGAACTTTGCCCATTCTGTGACCTCAGATATTATTACTTTAATTTTTTATCTAAAGTACCTGTCATTCTTTGTGAGGGTTAGTCTCAATTTTTTCAGCACTAAGGATTATATGCCATGCACTATAATCTTGTGGTAACAGAAAACATGGGTAGGGCATTCCTTCTCCAGAAGGGTAATAAGTAAATGATGACTTGGTGGATTTGGACAGAGTAAAAGTAAGGGTAGCTAGGAAAAAGCTGACCAATCATCTACTTTTGGGAGGTAAATTCACTAACTCTCCCTTCATCCCTTCTCAGCTTCATCACAAGCTCTGTACTTCCAGCTGTGGTCACATAATACCTTTCACAGAAGAAAATAAAAAAAAAAATGAAACACCATTGTTGATAATTCCTTCTGACATGAGACCCTCTACAAAGTAAGGAACTTCCCATTTCTCAGCATTTATTCTTTTTTCAAATTCATTAGTTATAATAAACTATGAAATTTTACAACAGTGCAAATGTTTAGAATGAATACATTTGTGGTTTACAGGCACAGATGAGGTGCCATCTATGTCTACAAAGCCAGCCACAGCACTGCATCAAATCCTTCTTCACTCAAGTATATACTTTTCTATCAAAAACTGTCTTTGTTGTCCTATAGTGTGTGGTTGTTCATTTTCAAGCTTATTTTCAGAGAAATTTTTATTGTTAGGGAATTCACAGAGGCAGCAGCCCTCACTTTTGCAGTCTTTGTTCTCAAGCAGAGCTGAGCAAGTGGTGCCTACATGATGTTTTGAATCATTGCAGGGGCAGAAAGATTGCTAAAACACATCATTTTTAGATTTTTTTTTGAGAGAGAGAAGGCTATGACTCAAAATGAGAAAAAGAGAAAAATATCAATGGACCAATCATATCCAGCTTTGCCACTTACTTCTGATTGACATACCTACCTGTAGATAAAAGTTCA